>OVAV01001029.1:0-10511 GCA_900406375.1 Iberis amara | reverse complement strand
TCGGGGAGCCGGTCTCGAAGATCTTCGACTACCGAATCGTTGTCTCCGTCGTACGATCGGCGACGGTGGCTGCTCCGTGATAACGATTGATTGTAACCGTAACACATCGCGAGGAAGAAAGTAAACAAAAAAATTTGTTTGGGAAGAAGAAACTGAAACGAAGATATGATGGAGAGCGGTTTGGTAAATTTCACAAAATTATAATCATTAATGGTTTAATTGTTGAAACCTTCTTACTGACTCAGAGGGTTTATGTTTTCTCGGGAACTATATAAATGAGTCACTGGCAAATCGCAGAAGAAGCAAGAACTATGGCGAAGCTCGAATCTTCATCTCCTTCTTCTTCAGCCTTCTTCTCTCAGACCTCTTCTCGTCTCCCAGATGATACCGTTTTCTTTTCCATATTCCCAGATTTCTCACTCTCCGCCGCCGGACAGGAAAGCTCCGCCGCTCTTCAATCGCTTCACTTGGAAATCATCGACTTTGTTTCTCCTTTTGCTTCACCTTACATATGGCAGCACGAGCCTTTCTCACTCTCCATCGCTACCTCCTCCTCTTGTGCTTGTACTAATACTGCGATACCTCATCTCCACGGGAAGTTGAAGTACGGCGATAATCTGGAGGACGAATGGTTCGCTGTCTTCCTTCTCTTCCGCATCTCCGCCGCGTTTCCGTCTAATTCCATTCGTGTATGGGACACTGACGGTGAGTTTCTCCTCATCGAAGCCGCTTTTCATCTCCCACGTTGGCTCAATCCCGAAACTAGTCTCAATCGTGTCTTTATTCGCGGCGGCGACCTTCACATCATTCCTCGTAGCCGCCTCCCGGATCCTTCCCTAGCTGCTTCACTAAAGTTTCTCGTCGAACGTAGCCACGAATCTCGTGCATCAGATTCAGTTCAATCCGCGTTGAAGAACCGGATATCAGATTACCCAGAAAGAGCATGGAAGAATATGCATCGTGTTAGGGTTAGGGTTCCGACGTCAGTGGCGCAGGTGCTGAAGCAAGAACCGTTCTTAATCTCGCTTGCAGTGGAAGGGTTTTACGATCGTGATGTTGATTCAATGAAACACGCAGCGAAGATGGAGAAGTTTCTGAGCAAAGGAAGAGAGGAGGAGCTAGTGCTTGTGCTTGTGAAGATGTCGCGTGCAATGTACGCGCAGCTGGTGCAGCAGAAGTTTCAAGCACCAAATTGTTATCCAATGCCGAGCGTCGGCGACAAGGAAACTTACTCTGAAGCTGAGCTAGGGATGAAAATCGCTTGTGGGATGGAGATGATGTATCAACAGAGGAAGAAAGAAGGAGAAGATGGGAAAGGGATTAGCTGGAGCAATTATAAAGACAATCTTGAGAGGAATGGGTATTTTGAAGGATTGCTTCCTGGTTCGAAGGAGTACAAGAGACTGATGGAGAATGCAAAGGAATATTATCAAAAGAGTTCTTCGTTTTCGAGGACAAGGTAAATGCAGTTTATGAAAAGGATTCATCTTTTGAATTGTTTATGATCTTGATTTCTTGTTTGCTTTTATGTACAGAGACATTATGAGTGCGCCAGTGAGACGCATTGATGAGATTCTTGCTTTACCTTATTCAGAGGACGATTTCAAAGGTCAAGAAGTTCCTGTTTCCGACAATGATTCTTGGCTCTACGATGGGGAAGATGAGTTAAATTCTGTTCTTCAAGAGAGGCAGAAAGAAATGGAGTTGTATAACGCAAAGAAGGAAAAGAAACAGAAGGCAAAGGAGAAGCAAGAAGCTGGAAGCTCATCTGATACAAACGTGAACAATTTTGATCTTGGTGATATCTCAAAGTCGATGCAACAATTCATCCAGAAGCAATCAAGCTACAAAGGAGCAGAGGTGCCAGAAAGCAGGTTATCCTTTCTGACAATGACATGTATCAGCTTTACCTTCTTTCGTTGCAAGTCGCTAAATTTTCTTAACTTGGCTTCTGCAGGGATTTTAAAGAAGTGAATCTAGATGTCAACCGTTTCATGAAAGATATTAAGTTAATGCTAGGGAGCCATGACCATCATGCTGATGATGACAGTGATGGCTCTGAAGGATCTTCTATGGACATGGATTTTGGTATCTCCTACTCCTAGTTTAAAATTAATTGCTTTTATCCTTGTGATCAGTTACTGAAATATTATGGTATGTAGATGACTTTGAAGATGATAACGAAGGAGAAGAGTCTGAGGAGGATGCAAAGGAAAGCTTTATGGAATCTTACTCTGGAGTAATGGATGAAGAACTAAAAAACTCAACTCTTGAGAAAAGCTTTGAACATGTGAATCAGCATTCTTCTAAACAGATTGAGGTAATCATAACTAACTTGGAAAATTTGTTTTGTAGATTGTAATTTGATTTTAATGGTTACTTATGTGCATCTGCAGGAATCATCAAAGGAGGGTGAATTTACACCAATTGATGCTGATTTCAACCTTGTTAAAAACTTACTCGAATCTTACTCTTCACAACAAGGACTTCCTGGTCCTGCTTCCAATTTGCTAGGCCTCATGGGTTTGCAGCTTCCATCGGATTCCAACGATAAAAAAGAGTGACTGGACATTTTGCTTCTGATCTAAACTCCTAGTTTATGTTTATGATTTTATTAAGTTTATGATAAGAACGTGTGCAACGTTGGAGTTTCTGTGTTGTGTTGTTGAAAGTAAGCACATGACATGTGATTCAAGAATAGGGAAAATGAAACAGAAACTTATGTACACTATTTACACATCAGCCACAAAACAACAAAAGAAAAAGTTTTTTTTTTTTCCTTTTTCCCAATCCAATTATCTTGACCATAGAAGTGAAGAAGCAGAAACGCTTCCACTACAAAGAAAAACCACATGAAAAATATCCAATACTCAAACCATATCATATCATATCAATTCATCATTTTCCATCTTAAGAAGAATGCCAAGTCTTTATCACCATCATCTTTGTCCATTAGCAGATTCTTGAGAGATGACTTGGTGTTTTGTTGTCACTCACTCCAAACAGGTAAATAAAAGAAGTCCCTAGAAGCTATCCACGAATCTTTGCTTCTTTCTTTTTTCTTCTTTTTCTTTTTTCTTTTTATTTTAGTTATTTAATTTTTAGTTTTAATACTAAAAACAAACATCAGAGAAAATAGTTTTGTTCTTCCCAATCTCCAGTTTATAGCTTCCCCATAGAAGACAGCCACTGTTCCATAGTCTTCCCATCTGCAGAACCAAGACGGTAATAACAATTTTAACTCACAGCAACCAAAGACTCCAAGCAATTACGTTAACAACCAACCAGAAAGAAAAGCTCCAAGCTTTACACAGAATTAGGTTGCAAATCATTTAGATCATCATAAGACATGTACATAATTCACATAATTGCTATCAACAAATGATGAAACATTACCAGGAGTAGGAGAGAAGAACCCATTTGGAATTTGATTCCCTGAACCATCCATCACTTTCTTGTAAAGAGGAACCAAGACCACAAACCCACCACTGTCATCATCAGTTTTAAAACCTGGTCCATGTGGCTCAACCCACCCAATTGACCACTCTGGATCATCTGGCTCAGGGAACACCACATTCCCCATCTTCTCCTCTTCTCCTGATCCTCCTCTTCCCATCCATCCTCTCTTCACCTTCCTCACCGATGGAGAAGAAGGAGACTTAGTCTTCTTCAGTGAAGGATTCAGTGAAGAAGTCCCTTTCGGTGTGGACTCTTTCTTATCTCTCTCTTTAGTGTTACCACCACATAACCACCTCGGAAGACGAGGGAAAGAGACTGCCATCTTTTCTGTTTCTTTCCTAAAACTCCGAATCGGCGGAGATAACTTTTATCAATCGGCCATGAAATCGATTGCTTTTATCTTCTTCAACCTGCTAACAATAAATATCCACTTTTTTAATCATCTCCTTCATTAATAAACCATCATAATGTCACTATAATGATGACACTCACATAAATACAAAATACAAAAAGCAACAGATGCAATAGAGAAAAACTCCCAATCCATTAAATCTGTTTATGATATGATCGATTAACTCATCACATAGATCAAACACGAAATTTTGACTTTACAAAAAAAGAAAACACTTTTGTTCAGTCAGATTTAGTGTTACTTCTCGATGACGATTTCAAACAAAATTGAAGGCTAAACACAAAGATAATACCAATTTTAATTATTAATTTTACTTCGCGGATTGTTCAATAATGGAAAGTAATGAATGCTTCTTCAGATCGGTGGTCCAAGTTAAAAACAAAAGCCAAAATTAGAAAAAGCGAAAGCGATCAACAAATGAAGAAACAAGGAAGATCAAGCCTCCATATCCGTCAAAATACGGTAAGGATTCGCCGGAAAAATCGGCTGAAATAAATGCGAAAGAGTCGGAATAAGAATTTAGAAGAGAAAAATCTCCGGTAATTCCGAGACGTATATTACCGAGAAAAAAAGCAAGAAAAGAAAATTAAATCGGCCGATGGAAGAAACCCTAGAATCGAGTCTTTCGTCGTCTCTGAGTCTCTTCGCTTCTCTCCTGACTTTTCTCTGACTTTTACAGAGAAGCTCATCTTTCTGCTCTGCCTCATTTATATTACTATCTCTTTTCTGGTTTATTTATTTTTTATTTTAATTATATTTCCCGTTTTTATTGGGCCTCGCTTTTTCAAAACCAATAAAGGTTGATCCGACGGTTGCTAGCGGTTTACTTGGTTCCGTGACGACTGTTGGTGTACGGTTTTACTATAGACTTCACAACACTTGATTCTGAGCAAAAAATCTCTACATCCAAAGAACAGAGAGATAACTAAAGATTCGTATGTTTGTTGTAAATAAACATACTATATTACTACTTATTAAGAAACCGCTATTAAAAATATGCATAAATAAATCTAATTAATATTTTAGTTTTATTGATGATAGACTTAAAAAAGTATTAGATATATATGTGAATTTTTCGTTGGATATATTTATTTTGGAAGTAATCATCTAGTTTTTTAAATGAACTAGATGTTAAAAATCAAAGAAGAGTTCAAATACGTTAAAGTTAAAGATTTAGACACATATCAAGAGAAAAAAATAAACGTGTATGAATATATAGATTATTACTCGGATATAATTTAACTATGAATTTTTTTAAAAAAAACTCAGAAAAAAAGTCAGCAATAAAATTTTAAAAATGAATAACTTACTATATATACATATTTAAAATATTTACTAAATATTTACTTTATAGATTTTAATATATCATGAAAATAAGTTATAGAATTAAATAAAACAAAACGAAAGTAATTCATAGATTAAAATGTATAATAAATCTTTTAAATATTACAATAGCATAGATCATAAATAATATATTTTCATCAAAAATATTTTTGTAAATTTAAATCCAAAATTGAATATAGTGATGACACGAAAACAAACTTAATTTGTGTTTAATATATAAGATTGTTTACCAAATTGGTTGATAAACGATATTTTTAAAACCACTTTATACTTTTATATTTTTATGTAGCATATACTACTTTGTTTTAATAAAAAAATATTAATGTAACCATTTTTCCATTTAACTTTTTTAAAAAGAGCGTTGTTTTCTATGTCACGCACTAAATGATGACAAAACATGATTTTTTAATACTTTAAAAAATATACCAAAATTAAGTAGACTAAGACTCGAACTCTTGACATGTATAGCAACAATGATGAGTCTAACCAGTAGACTAAAGGAATTCTTCTGCAACGCAGGGCCGAAAATATATTTTTATAGTATAAGGGCCGCAAGCCAAAGCTTGGCTTGCTTGGCCTCAAGACCGGGCCTGATTGTCCACGATATGACTTGTCCAAAGTAAAAAACTTAGTATCCATAATTCAAATCTACTCAAGATAATTTGTACACGATAATTCTAACATTTTTCATAAAAAGAACTTATCCATAAGTAAAAAAATTACGAGATTGCATTTGTAAATGAAATGACTAGTCTATGAAAAATATTACATGTATTATTTGATTAATCATCATAGATACGAAATATATCAAAATTTGTTCGCAAGAGAATTTTAATCATATTGCGATGACATATATTTGAATATTTTCTATGGATTTATTTTATTGTGGACAATAATTGGTGTAAGAGAGTCAATTGATACGCATGGACAACACATGTAACTAATGCAAATTTTGTTTTGTATGGACATTTTGCCACACATTTGTCCATGAAAGTCACTTGGTTGATTGCTAAATTGAGCATTTATCTATGAGATGATACTAATGTCGAAACAATTTTAAATAAATCTACTTAATACGATTAAAATTGTCCATATACATATGAGGTAAAACATCCTAGATATGGTATATATAAAAACTTGTATGTATCTACATTATTATTGATATAACATATAATGGTAGATATTGTACAACTAAGTAATCCATAGATAGTCTTTAGATAATTTTTCTACGAGTTCCCACAACTTAACTAGTCCATAAGATGAGAAATATTGTAGTTGTATTATGAGTATGTCAATGATACTAATATCGAGACTAGCAGTACACTCGTAGATGACGCGTCCATGAATTGTCCATGAGATAACTTATTGTAAGTGTGGACAATATATATGAAAATACTGTTGATTTATACCAACATATATGAAATTGTCCACGAGTATGAAAACTTTTTTATTTCAATATGGAGAATACGACGTAACATATAGTGGAATTTTTTTAAAAAACATTTACAAAATCAATAATTGGATGTCAAGAATTTACAAAAAATACATTTAAGATTAATCAATAAAAAAAACTTTATGTTTTCACAATTACTTATACACTTCGTATTGGCAGTTGATTTTTGTAAGGGCAATAAAAAGTTTATGATTAACTAAAAAGTGGTAGTTTTGAAATGGATGACTAAAAATAGTATATGTGAAAATGTTTTAATAAATTGTAGTATATTTGTTAATTTTCTCTTGATAAAATCTAAATAAATGGGGTTTTGAATTTATAACATCTATTATCTATATATGTGATTCAAACTTGGGTTGGCACCAATTTACTATTCTTCTTTACAAAACCACCCATACTACTCAATTTAATTTATTTTTCCTGATTAATTAAATTAGTAATTGCGTTATTAACTTACTAACTCGTGATGTAACTTTAACCTTGGTTAACCAGGTTAACCAAAACTAAAGAAGGAAAAAAAAGAGAAAAATGGTTTATAATAAAAAAACGAAAGTCATGATTGTGCTTCCAGTGTAGGGTTCNTATTTTTCCCCCCCCCCCCCCCCCCCCCCCAAAAAAAAAAAAACCGCGATTTATAGAGAGAGCATTTGCTGTGGTGATTTGTGAGGGAAATTGAGAGATGAACTCGCGATATCACTTGAGAACGAGGTAAGAGGGAGATGGAAAGTGATTAAGAAAGAGAGGAACCCGCGATAACGGTGAGTGGAAGCGAAGCTGTCAATGAATATGAGAAAGGTAATGTAGATGAAGATGATATTCCTTCCAGATTTGAGTTAGAGATAGAAGAATCTATGATCAATTTTAAAGATGAGTTGCCAATTGATAATAATGCAATTCCCGAAAGTGATATTGAAGATGATAAGTTTGTGGTTAGGAACAGAATCCGCAGAGATAGAACTAATGATAGGTTAGCTTTAGAAGCTGCATTTTACAGTGGTTTGAAATGCAAATAAGTTGTATTACATTAGGCTTTGAAGACATGGATGAACATTGTGCAAGATAGGTGGGATAACAATAAACTTAGCTTCAAGTGTGGGATGGGTGGTAAGTGCAAATGGCGAGTATATTGTTCATATGACAAACATGCACATAAATGGTTGATTAAGATCAGATAAAAACATCATAGTTTCACTCCTAATGGGAAATGCAAGCTTCTAAAAAGTCATATAATTGCTAGGTTATTCATAGACATGCTAAGGGAGAATGTGGATCTTATGCCTGAGCAAATTCAGAATTTGGTAAAGGAGACATGGAAATTTGTTAGCTCAAGGAATCAATGTCAAAGACGTAGATTGCTTGTATTGAAATGGCTAGAGAAAGAGTTTGCAGAGCAATTGGGTCACATGCGTGGATATGTCCAAGAAATATTATCACCAAATCCAAGTTCAAGTGCATTTGTGAAAATTGTTTCAAATGCAAATGGAGAGGATGCACTTGATAGATTTTATGTTTGTTTTGTTGTGATTAGAACACAACGGAGAGATTATTGTAGACCAATTGTTGGTCTTGATGGAACCTTCTTAAAGGTTATTGTAAAGGACGTTCTACTTGCTGTAGTTGGTCATGATTCCAATAACCAGATATATCCAATTGTCTGGGTATTGTGCAGTATGAAAATACTAACAACTGGTTATGGTTTGTGAAGCAGCTGAAATCTTTTTTAGGAATGGAAAATAGGAGTGGTTTTGTGATTATATCAGATAGATCCAAAGTAAATCAATGTTTGTATGTGTTTGTTTTTAAAATTGTTTTCAAGTAACTGAATCATTCTTTTTCTTTGTGTTTTTGTGATGAAATGGTATTATTAGTGTTGTCCAAGATGAGTTACCACAAGTGGAGAACTTAAACAATGCAAAAGATCAACAAGAGGTACAAAAAATCTCAGAAACACCAAGTTTATTTGTCTAAATATGTTAGCAAGATTCTGCTGGAAGAAAAGGACGATGCAAACAAGTGTAAGACATACAGTGGAGCTCATGGTTTGCATGAAGTTTATCTCAAAGGTAACTCATATAGTGTTAATATTAAAAGGAGAACATGTTCATGAGGTAAATGACATATACGAGGCATTCCATGTGAGGTTGTGAGCATGGTTACGGGGTATTGCTTGATGGTGAGTTAAATGTTGAGGATCATGTTCAAATTTCTTCTCAACTTTTATGTGGAGAGAGATTTATAACACAAACATCAATCCGGTTAGGGGTCTTAAGTTTTGGATGAAGAATGAGTACCAACTCATTGTAGCTCCTCTTGAACATGTACTTCCTGGTAGAAAAAAGAAGAAAAAGGCAGCTCCAAGCATGAAAGGCAAACATGAGTCACCAAAGAAGAAAATATCACATGCATAAAAACTTGGGAGGGAAGGACGTATAATACATTGTTCTTCATTGATCAAGCTGGACATAATGTTGTTGGTTGTCATGTTAAATCCAAGGAAAAAGGTCAGTTGTATTTAACACTACTTATGTTTTGTATGTCTTTTAATCGCAAAAACATGATTAGTGCAATGTTTAATAATTTCAGGGAGGATCATCAAGTCAAGTACAAGTGACTTGATGATTTATGATTTATGGTTTAATAATAGTTTAACACTACTTATAGTTTGTATGCTTTTTAATTGCAAAAACATGATTAGTGCAATGTTTAATAATTTCAGGGAGAATCATCAAGTCAAGTATAAGTGACTTGATAATTGTATTGTCTCAATTTACTCAAACAATCAACATGGGAGAATGAATTTTTATGGGTTATTTTTTGTTATTTTGTTAAACTATTATGGTTATCTGGAGAATAGGAAATTTAAAAGTAGTGATTTACAACTTTCGTCTTAGAAGATACATATTTACTAGTTTTTCACGAGATTGTATACTTGAAGCTCTCTGATGTTTAATGGAAGTCGTTAGAGAATGATTTCAGTTTGATCTAAAAATTGTGAGGTCAAGCAAAACAAAAATGAAAAGAGAAGAAGATCAAGTATGAGAGTTCGATGAGAGAGATGAAAAATTTGAGAAAGTAGTTAGAGACTTAGTTGCTACGATACCATATTACAAATAATATGTCAAAATGTATAATTTCTCTGGTTTATTATACCAACTCAGACCAAATGTTACCCAAAAAACCAATTTTAAATGAAGATTGGGGAATGATGTGTCACTATAGGACATTGTTTAGAGATGAATGAAATTAAGAACACTTGTGCGGTGATGTTGTTTAATTTACACTTTAAAAGAAAAAGTGCTAGAGATGAAGTGTTTAATTTGATCAATTGTAAATCACACAAATAAAAGAAACAAAAAAGGATGCAAGGGAAACATGGCATATTATAAATATGCAGTGATCCTTTATTGAAAAATATGCAAAAATGAAACATCTACAAAAATTTGCAATATGAAGACTCTACTTGTTTTGCTTTCTTCTTCCCTTCAAGATCGCAAATCCATTTAATCAACATCAATAAACAACTCACAAATCATTAGAATCAACACCAACAAAAAGTCACAATGCTAATGTACCCATGCGAGAAAAGAAATAAACATTAGAGAAATAAGCTCAAGAAACTCAAAACTATGTCTATTAACACAAACAATCTCGAAGGTGTGATTCCTTCGGAGTTAAGGAATCTCACTGTAACACCCCAAACCCAGAAATCCGATCCGTTTAAAAATCACAGCAAAAGCCCAATTGTTTTAAAGCAAAAACCCATAAAGCCCAAGTTGTTAAGCCTTTAAAAAAAACCTAGGTCACTTGTATATATATATATATATATATATATATATATATATA
>OVAV01001028.1:0-14762 GCA_900406375.1 Iberis amara | reverse complement strand
GAGTCAAATAGAGTCAAGGGCAAAATCGAAACTACAAAAAACTAAACCCACGTGAATAGTTAACTAACCGCGATTACAGTTTCGTTAATGACATTTAACGTCCGTTTATTTTTTCAGTTTAAACTTGAAAATTCAAAAAGTAGATGTATTATTGAGATCATATAAATTAGTTCGTGTATTAATATGGCGACGTCAAAAGTTCGTGTATCAAAGAGGCAAAAATAAATAAGTTCATGTATTTTTAAGGTTTTTTCCTGTATATTTAGTTAACCATGATTAACTTCCGTTAATGACATTTAACGGACGTTAAATTAATCGGTGTAAACTTGCATATTTGAAAAGTTAATGTATTATTAAGGTCATCCAAATTAGTTCGTGAATTAAAATAGCAACGTGAAAAGTTTGTGTATTAAAGAGACAAAATTAAATAAGTTCGTGTATTTTTAAGGTTTTTTCCCGATTTTTTATCCTTCAATTATAATTATTTTTGGTCTCACTACAATTATATAAAAATTTCATGAAATACTACAAAAACAAGTTCATATTCCAAAATACCATCTATTTCCAATTGTTCCAAAAATATTATTTATTCCAAATTGAGTTTTAAGAGTTTATAATTTAAATTTTGAGTTTGAATTGACTAAATAGAGTTTCGTGTCTAGTTTTGAAGGGATGAAGTTTATTTTTAGAAGTTGAGAATTTAAATTTAAAATTTTATAATTTTTTAAAATTTGTGGTATTTTTGAGATTCTTCCGATTATATAATTTCAAACATATACTATTAAAAATGTAATAAGTTTCTAGAATTAGGTTTGGGAAACATTTCTTTTTTAATTTAAAAAGGTTTGACTCATATGTGTAGGGATTCTATTGACTACTAAGATAATTCTTCAAAGAAAAGGAAAAACGGAATTTAAAATTAAATTCACTTCTTTAAACCAAACGGAGAAAAAGGGTAATAAACAAATGGTGCAAAAGCCCCACTAGGCTCTCTCTCTCTCACACACTAGTTTTCCTCCATTAACACTGTCCCACTACCTTCAAAATCTCACCCTTTTTTTTTTGTTAAACAAATATCTTCTCTCTCTAAACCAAAAAAATAAGAAACGTTTTTGTTCAAACATAGAGCTCACAAATTAAATACATCCCTATTGATTTCTACCGCTCTCTTCCACAAAACTCGTTTCTGCTTTTAATTTCTTCTTCTTCTTTTATTCCACGAGCATTTAAATCTCATAAAAGTGTGAAAAAAATCATTTCTTCTTTTCTCTCTCTTACTCTGTCTCCTTCTTCTTGCGTTTGAAGCCATTTCTCTCGTTCTGCCACTTCGAATTCTTGGAGCTTAAGATTGACCCTTCACTGTTTCATCTTCCTCGTGATCATCGAGGAAGCTGATCTCTTCTATGGAATGGAGATTTTGATTTTCCTCCTAAGGATCTCTCTACTCTCGTCGTTTTTAGTTGCTGCTTCTTCCTTAGGTGCGTTTACTTTTAATTTTCCATAAAGAAAAAAAAAAGCAATTATTGTTTCGTTTCTTTGAATAAAATTGGGATTAGATCCAGATGGAGCAATTTGCTTATCATACGTCCAATCATCAAATTCTAATACTGTGCGATTACTATCAACAATGAGCTTGTAATAATTCTACCACTGGAAATGGCACAAGATTTAAAAGCTTTTTATTTATTTTTATTTTTTTTGTAAAATTTTGCGTTTGATGAAAATGCGATTAATTTTATTTCTGAATATTTTTGATTTCGTGCAAACTAATTTAGTCAAATCCAGTTAATAGATTGTTGACGCAATCTTTTGTTACTTTCAAAGATCTTCGATTAGTTAATGTTTTTTTTTTCTTTTTAATTGGTAACTTAGGAGTCGAATTGTTAACGCCGTTATCATCACCACCGTCTCCATTACCGGAGAATTCAGGAGGGTTTGGTCAAGCACCTATTAGTTCACCTGAATCTCACACAACTGGCAATGCGCCACCGCCTAAAGACTCTCAGTCGCCTCTTCCTCCTTTGGCTGACGTAACTCCGCCGCCTTCAGGTACCACCGGAAGTAAAGCACCGACCGGCGAGCCAATTGTCTCGATCCCTAATGCTTCAGGTACATGAAGATCTTTACTTGGATTAAATTCTCTCACAGACAATTAACCGAACACTTGGCAGGCACCCTTGAAACAAAAGAAAATAGATAGTAGACAATTGTGTATTCAAATGAAATTTTATGGGATTTTTGATCTTCTTCAGGTCCAGCTTCAATACCCGTGAAGGATTTGCCTGTAAATTCGCCTCCTGTTCTACCCATTATACCGATCGCTTCACCACCTCAATTTATTCCAAGTGTGGCACCAAAAGAGCCTCCTTTCTCAAGAAGAGTAACAACTCCGGGTATGTTTGGTTGATCCTTCATATTTAAAAAATATTCAGATAATTCTTGAATCATTAGCTTGCAATGTTCTCTAATTTGTATAAATCTTGAAACTTTGAGCTTGCAATGTTCTCTAACTAGAAGAAAGCTTGAATCTTTAACTGTCAATGCTCTCTAATCCGCAGGTCCGGTTTCATCCCCTGTTTTAGATATTCCTCCATTTCCATCAGTAGCTGTACCTCCGCCTACACCAAACCATGTGCCTCCTGTAAATTCATCGAATGATCACAAGCATCCTAACGAAAAGCCTATTGCTCCTGGTATAGTTTAGCCATGTTTTGTTCACCTTTGCTCGATTCACGTTTCAATTATTTGGCTTTGTAAGACATAACTCATTCATGTCTCTGAAAACTCTGTATCAGTTGCATCTCCACCAACAGTATCAATCGATCTTTCACCACCAGTCCATATTCCTGACATACCTAAGTTCTCACCCTCTAGCTCGCCTGGTATGCGGTTGCAGAACTACCTATTAGTCTATATTTTACTCACATTTATTTGCTTATGCTCTGCATTTATTAAACCGTGCAGTACCCACTTCGACTCCAACAAAAGGATCTCAGCGAAAACATACTCCAACTACCCACCCGGTTTTGCCCATAGAATCTCCTGCTGTGTCACCAGGTTTGCTCAACTTTTAAATATGTTGTGTACATAAAATTCGTACCCAGATTTTAAGTGCCAATGGTCATTTCCTCTTCATTTGTAGATCCACCGCCCAATGACAGTGGAGATGATAACCGAAGTCCATTTGCTGCACCCTTAAATGATACTGCTAAACCCTTGCCGGTCTTCCCACACCAAGGTTATGATTTTTAAATTTTAAGGCATTAATCTCATTTTACAGCATCAGAAACAGAAAGACTAATATTCGTGTCATTTTACATTACAGCTTCTCCTCCCTCGTTAGCTCCCTCATCCCCAAAATTCAACAGACACCATCATCATACATTTCCATCACCAGATTCCAGTCCGAGTGATATACACCATCATTCTTCTCCTCCACCTTCACACCATCAACATCATCAAGTACGAAAGAAGAACATTATCAGTATTCCAGTTCCGTCATCACCACCACTACCACCACCACCATCACCACCACATCTCCCAACTCCAAAGAGGTCAAACCATAAAGGTTTTCACTTTACCATTGCCATTGAGTTAATTAGAGTGACCAGTTGTGATGTTCTTATGATCTTAATTCTCTCTTTATTTTATGTTTTTGTTCTAGTTTCAATGGCTCCTCCTCCATCATCACACACTGCTCGTTCTCCTCCCAATCCTGCATCTTTGGTTTCTCCTGCTCATGCTCCAGTTTCTACTTCAATGCAACGCATCTCCACAGCTCCAGCGCATTCTCCTACTCAAGGTTCGACTTTCCACTTAGTTTTTCCAACAAATAAGTAAACTGTCTTTTCTCAACCTCCCTGCTTGATGTATCCTAAACTATTTCTTTCTCCTAAAGTTTTTCCTCTCCGATCCTCCTCAAGACCTCCAAAATCTAAGAAATTTCCACTCGGTCCACCGCTTCAAGCATTTCCTCCTCCTCCCCCTAATTCAGGTTCTTTGATTTTTCTTTTCTTCTGGTTATTTTGAGAATTGAACTGTCTTTTCCTGTTCTTAATTCGCTGTAAATCACTGTTTGTTATCTTTTTCTGAAGATTGTTCATCAACTGTTTGCTTGGAACCGTATACAAACACACCTCCGGGGTCTCCATGTGGCTGTGTTTGGCCAATTCAGGTTGAACTTCGGCTTAGCATTGCGCTCTATGACTTCTTCCCGATGGTTTCTGAGTTTGCTCGGGAAATCAGCGCTGGAGTTTTCATGAAACAGAGTCAAGTTCGTATAATGGGAGCCAATGCAGCTAGCGAACAACCGGAGAAATCGATTGTTCTCATTGATTTGGTCCCACTTGGAGATAAGTTCGATAACATGACTGCCATGCTGACTTACCAGAGATTCTATAGTAAAAAAGTGTATGTAGATGTACCAATCTTTGGTGAATATGATGTGATCTACGTGCATTATCCTGGTTTACCGGCTTCTCCACCATTTCCATCTTCCGGTAGGACTATAATAGATCCAGGACCGTTCTCAGGTGGTAATAACGGAAGGGTGATAAAACCGCTTGGAGTTGATGTTCCAAAGAAGCTGCCCAAGAAAGAGCTTAATGCTGGAAGTATTGCTGTGATTGTTTTGTCTGCGGCTGCTTTTATCGGTTTATGTTTCGTCATCTTTTGGTTCTTGGTTTTCCGGCGACGAAGAGATCGACAACTTTCTAAAAGACAACCACCTGCCCGGCCTTCGTTGCCTTCTTACTCGAAACCAACAGGTACAAACAGCTATTCTGGTCCGATTTGGTTTGAGAAGATAATTGTTTTGATCCGATATCAGTTCATATGTGCATTACTTAATTAACTAAATGGAGTTTGCAGGTTCAACAAGATCTTTGACTGGAAGCCGGTTTAGCTCAACCTCGTTGTCGTTTGAGTCAAGCATTGCTCCTTTTACTGGCTCTGCAAAGACGTTTACCGCAAAAGAAATTGCGAAAGCTACTAATAACTTTGAGGAATCACGGTTACTTGGTGAAGGTGGTTTTGGACGGGTTTATGAAGGTGTTTTCGAAGATGGAACTAAAGTGGCAGTTAAAGTATTGAAAAGAGATGACCAGCAAGGTAGCCGAGAATTCTTGGCTGAAGTTGAAATGCTTAGTCGTCTTCATCACAGAAACCTTGTTAATTTGATTGGTATTTGTATCGAAGATCGTAACCGCTCTCTAGTTTATGAACTCATACCAAATGGCAGCGTTGAATCGCACCTCCACGGTATGTTTTTAGATCTTTAATGCACCAATCTGGGATCTGATTCAGATGTAATTGGCTTTGGTTTCGGATTGCAAACTAGCTTCAGTTCTTGGGTTTACTTTTTCTTATCTTTGAATCCAGTATTTGTTGTTCTTGTTTAGGGATTGATAAAGAGTCTTCGCCCTTAGATTGGGATGCTCGATTGAAGATAGCTCTCGGTGCTGCCCGTGGTTTAGCATATTTACACGAAGACTCGAGCCCGCGAGTTATTCACAGAGACTTCAAGTCAAGTAACATCTTATTGGAACACGATTTCACACCTAAAGTCTCTGACTTTGGACTAGCTCGAAATGCCCTCGACGATGAAGATAACAGACATATATCGACACGCGTAATGGGAACTTTTGGGTAAGATACTATATGACTAGAACTGAAACAAACCATTTCAAAACCAAACCAACTTAAACTTATAAATGTTATGTTTTTGATAGGTATGTGGCCCCGGAATACGCAATGACAGGGCATCTTTTGGTGAAGAGTGATGTATATAGCTACGGAGTTGTGCTTCTTGAACTACTTACAGGGCGGAAACCGGTGGATATGTCTCAACCACCAGGACAAGAGAACTTAGTTTCATGGACTCGGTCTCTTCTCACGAGCAGGGAAGGGCTTGAAGCTATTATAGATCAGTCTTTAGGACAACCCGAAATTCCATTTGATAGCATAGCTAAAGTTGCAGCGATAGCTTCGATGTGCGTTCAACCAGAAGTATCGCACCGTCCTTTTATGGGAGAAGTAGTGCAGGCTTTGAAACTAGTCTGCAACGAATGCGATGAAGCTAAAGAACTGAACTCAGTAACTTCTATTACTCAAGATGATACTCAGGCTGAGAGCTCTTGTGGTGGTGATGGGTCAGGGAGGATGGCTCGGTACCCATTGCTACCGAATTATGACTCTGAGCCAGACACGGAGAGAGGACTTTCTGTGTCGGAAATGTTCACCGGGTCAGGGAGGTTAGAGAAACAATCTAATTCTGGTCCCTTGGACTCGGGTCGAGGCAAGAGGTTCTGGCAAAAGATGAGGAGATTGTCAACTGGAAGCTTAAGCGAGCACGGATCATCATCGCTCATGTTACGTTCTGGTTCGCGTTGAACGATCGATCTTTTTGCCAATAACAGACCATGGGAGTTTTTGATTTTCCCTTGCGGTAAAAGCAAGTCCTTTGCCTCGTGAAAACCGGTGAACATTTAGTTAAAGAGAGAGAGGGATGTTTGTATCTTAGAAGAAACCAAAAGGATATGTTTATCTAATTTGAATGTACATATCACGTTAAGGCAGCATCCTTTACAATTCCGGTTAGTCCAAATGTTTATTGGGCTTTAGGCTTAATGGCTGTTCACGTTTATATAATTGTTTTTTCATGTAAAAACAAATTGTGCTAAAAAAGGAAATATCGTAGAAAATTTGTCCGGATCTCTTTTTCTGTCTGTACACACTGCCCAAACAGATGGCAAGTCCCTGTAAATTTCAATGCCCAATGAAGTCTTTTCATATCACTATTTTTGATCCTTNCTTTTTTTTTTTTTTTTTTTTTTAAATTACTTGCCGATCATCTTCCGAATACTAGCAACTCCTCAATAAAATTCTCTTTAATTCATAAAACTACAGATTTGATATGAAATATGTATTGGTTATTTATCAGCAACAAATATATTTATATTATTTTATCTCGATTTTATTACGTAAAGAACAATTGGCACTCCACTTTTCTTTGTCTTTATTATTTTTCTTGGTGAACTAATTAAGAAAATACTTAAATTATGTCATTTAAACGTGTAACATATAACATATTTGGCTTAGATAGAGAGCTGTTCGTTGATTTGATATAGACATAATTAATATTCATTCGGCCCCACTTACAAACTCAATCGACTTTCTTGATGGCTACCAGAATTATATATGTGCATTTACACTTGCATATATAAATGTTTGTACGGTCTCTTAATGGCTGCTTCAGTTACTATGGAGAAAATGGAAGAAATGACGAAGAATGAAGATGAGAACGGAGGAGATACGACGGCCAAGGACGAAACAGAGACGATGCTAGTCTCCGGAGGAGGAGATGCTAACGAGGAGTATACTCCGGAAGAAATCATGAAGCTTGTTGAGTCTTGTTCACCAAAGATCGATGGAGCTAACTTGTCCAGCAGCGAGCCGAGTTTCAGAGTGAGGTTTATCGACGACCCGTACGCTATTCCGGTGGTTGTTCAGTCATCTTCCGGTTACATAACCATCAACGTCAACGAGGAAAGCTGTGGTCCGTCGTTTTCAGACAGTGACGCTTCCGCCATGGCCAGCGTCGACGCAAGTAGTCTGCTCGGTTGCTGTTTCGAATACGGAGGCGATAAAGGTGGCGCGTGGAGTGCAAACGAAGTGGGAGCGAGTGAGTACGAGTGTGACGAGGATTTGTTAGCGAGGTTTCTAGGCGAAGACTGTGTTTGACCATTTTGTCATTTTGCGGAGAACAGAAAAAGAAAAAAAAAAATCGGGGGGTAGTTTGGTCATTCTAACGGAAGGTAATTAAAAGGGTGGAAAAGTGAAAATGATTTACACGTTGTTAATAGGTTTTTCATCAAACGAGAAAAAAGGTAAATGGTAGTAGTAGTAGACTAGGCTACTAGTTTTAATGTGACTATTTTGGTAAATTTTGTTGTCACATTGCGGTAATTACTGTAGGTTGAGGGGTCTGTTTTGTAAATTCCTAAATTATTAAACCCCGTGAAAAATGCAAATGAAAGTGTAAACAGACAGAAGTTACACTAAGACCTACTTAGTTATGGATCTTTAACTGACTGGGCCAACTGGAAGGCCCATTCATTCTGTGGTGGGAATGTGAATTTTCAGATCCATGACCATAAGATGATTGAAGCATTAGTGAAAGCTTAAAACTTTATGTACAAGTACATTAGCATTATTATTCTGTGATTTTTTTTATTGAGTAATATACATGTTGTATAAATGGTTGTAATAACTGCATAATTTTGTAAAAATATATATTCCAGCTCTGTCTCTATCTTCAAAGCAGAACCAGAGAGAAGAAGAAGAAGAAGCTTTCATGTTCTTTTATCCAGAGAGATTCCGTAAGGATCACCACCCCATTCTTCAAACACAACTATAACGTTCTGAGACTTGAGCCATGAACGAGGTACATGGTACCTGCAACAATAACAAAAAAGAGACATAACTTTTATGAATCAAGATTCTCGAATAGGGAAAAGACAAAGAAGAAGCAGTTCATTATTGTTTCTTACCATCTTTGAGAAGCTTCACCACAATTACTTAGACATTTCTTTGCGTCGAAAGTTCCAGCATAGTTGCATCGGCCACAGTTCCCTTGAGCTTTATATGAAACCCAATAACGTCCAATGTTTCTACCATTTATCCAAACTTGACCTTTCCCCATTGTGTTCATGTCTACAGCCAATGGTTCATTTCCTGCCGGTGTGCTAAAAGTAGACTGCAACAAAGAAAGAGAATGTGATTTGTTCACTTTTTCTAATTGGGTCAAGTCTAATTGTTTGTTTATTTAAATGTTACCTTGTACCAGGTTAATGGTTGCTTCTTGACTACAAATGATCCTTGAGTCCATCTTACAGAGGAACTCTCTGTTTCAGTATGAAGACTTAAAGCTTCACCCTTCACACCAATCTGTTCAAATCCCATTGTTATGTTACTAAGAAACTCAAAAACTTTTAAATGGTTGGTTTTGAATTTTAGGAGGACCTTGTAAGACCATTTCCATTTAGACATGTCCCATGTTCCTGAGTTAACTCCCTTGAGTGTAATCGGACCAAGAACCCCTTTATTCCACTTCTCAAAATGCAAACCCACGTTCTGCAACCAAACCAAGGACCTAATTATCTCTAAGAAAAAATAAAAACTGCATAGAAGATTCACATATCCATCGGGAACTAACCGGGAGACCCACTGCAACACTCAAGAGAGCAAGCTTGTTGACACCAGCATGTAGCTTGATCTTCTGGCTAAATGTTAGTTTTGGGTGGTCAAGTCCTCCATAAGCACTTCCTGAAGAAACCAACAACAATGTTGTCACAAGTTAAAAAACAAGAGAAGAGATGCTTCGATTGTTTCTTTTGAAATTACCTGCAAGCTGGCCATTGACAAACACATGAAGAGCATGCCCAGCTGACCAAATCGTAAGAAGAGGATAATCACCACTCTTCAAAAATCCTTCACCAGAACCGATTGTAATGCTGAGTTTACAAACAAAGCGTGCGTGAGTTTGTTACAATTTGAATTTTTGACACAGAGAGTTTCAAACGTTGTTATGAATACTCACTCTGTAAGATACCAGAAATAGTCAGACTTGTCCCAAGTCATACTTATCTGTTCCACGAGTCCGTTTCTTGCAAAAGTACCAGCTTCATTCGAATTAGGACTTGCTTCGTTATATGATTCCCAAGAGAATCTTGTACCTGTAGGAACCATGTTCCTGTGTATGCGTGGTGCATTAACCTGTTTATTCCAAAAAGGTAAGCTACTTTTCTTATGACAAGTAAGTTAATTGTTTTTTATTTGTATATACTTTATACCTTTGCGGTGTTGTAATACTCTGTTTTGCAATCAGGTAATATACTGACTGACCAAGCTGGCAAATCATATGGGAATCCTCTGAACATAACTCTTGCTGCAGAATTCGCATCGTTGTTCGATAGAAACGCAGCACAAGATGATTTAGACCAGAACACATGAGCCTGACAAGCAACATTCAAATATCAGGAGACTTTTTTTCTTCAACGTAAGTAAAATTTAGAAAAGATGTTTGAACTTTTTTACTTCTTGTTTAGCTCCAAGTGATGTGACGGTAGCATCAGCAGATACCAAAGCTGGTTCGCTGAGTTTAATGACTTTATGTAATGCTTTCAAGTGACTATACTTTGGTTCTCTTGTTAAGCCTTTTTCATGTAAAAATAGATTAATTCATTATTCAGACAGATTTGTTATGTTTATTGAGTTTTGGTGAGTACCGTATTCATCGAGAGGAGCGTCATAGTCATAACTTGAAGCCATGAACTCACCGGCTGTTCTGTCGAAATTTGTTCCTCCATGATACTATCAAAATGTACATATAACACACAATTACCCACAAGTTATATAATAATCCAAACTAAATTGAAAAAGTTATTATTTTTTTTTTTTTCTAATTTCATTTTTATTAGTTATTTATCACTATGATATTAGTTTTTAANCACAAGTTATATAATAATCCAAACTAAATTGAAAAAGTTATTTTTTTTTTTTTTTCTAATTTCATTTTTATTAGTTATTTATCACTATGATATTAGTTTTTAAAAATTTTATATTTTGAAAATTCTGTTTGTGAATAAAACCGCACCTAAGGTTTTTAAACACCAATCTTTTTTGTTTTAATTCTGATATATTTCTCCAGCCAAAAAAATAAAAGTCTAAAACCAAAAAACAAATTGATGTACATTTAGATGTTATATACCATATAGTAATTGACGAAAGAGCCTCCGTTTTGTAAGAATCGTGCAACGGAGTATGCAATATCTTCGACTGGTCTGTATGGCACTGCTCCACCAAACTCCGTATACCTGATATTTTGTTTACAGATCAATTATTGTTTTACTTATTCTTTTGAAGTTAATGCAAATTGATCTCTCACAATCTATTATTTAATCGAAAATAATAAATTGATTTTGTATGCATATTGATGGCGTGACTTACCAACCAGTCCAGTTCTCTGTCCACATCTTCGGTTTGTTGTTTGAGTTTGGTTTGAAATTCTCACANTATCTATAAAATTTTTTTTAAAAAAAAAAAAAAAAAGAAGTCATAAGTGAAAGTAATTAAAAAGTAGGGAATAGATGGAAAAAATAGAATTCTCAACATAGTAAAGTCTAACCAATCCAGAATTACGTGGTCCAAATTTTGGTTTATATAGTAGTTATTCTTATACAAGATAAGAAAAATCAAGCAATTTTTTAAAGATAATTTTCAGTTTATGATACACTTCAATAAAATCAAACCAGAGTCCAAACTAAATTCATACTGATTTGGTTTATTATATCTTAGATAATAAAAACCAAAACCAAATCAAAACTTGTGTTAAACACTCATGATAAAAAAATAAAATAAAAAGAATAATCACGTTTTTGAAAAATAACTAAAAGCTTAATCATTATTTATTGTTGCGAATATAATTAAGATAAGAAAGAAAGAAAGGAAAGAACATACAATAGGAGAAGGAGCATCTTCTTGCTTGCACATAATCCATGGAACACCTGTTGAGAGTCCTAATGCCATTTGAGCTGCCCATTCTGTATAAGCCTTTCCTGGTGCTCCAATTTCCCATTCCATTGGTCCATATTCATTCTCTATCTGTCCATTTTCAAATATGTTACATTAATGTTTTTAAAAAAGTTTACTTGGGCCCTCCCTCCATTGTTTAATGATATTTAATGTAACAAACAACAAACCTGTGCAAGTATGATGGGTCCTCCTTGGGTTTGAAATAACTTTTCTGCTTTCATCATCCATACAATCTTTTCAGTAAATTTCTTCATTGCAGCCTTTTCATTACCAATTTACCATTTAGAANAATAATTAATATATATATATATATATATATATATATATATATATATATATGTATGTATATGAGAAGAAAATGAGGTTTATCTAGAAATAGAAACCTTGAAGGGTTCATTATTGGTCCTAAATTCCATGCCAGGTACAAATTTGAGCCAAACCGGAAAACCTCTATAAAAGCATTAAAAATATCAATAAAAATAGTCAAAAATATAAGTAAGTTGAGAAATTAGTGGGTTTATAAATACATACCCAAAGTTCCATTCAGCACAGACATAAGGGCCAATTCTGAGATTAACGTAGAGACCAGCTTGGTGCACCAACTTGATAAACTTTACCAAATCATACCTGTCCCCAAAATAATACTAGACAAATATAAAGAAAAAAAAAAAATAGATGAGATGTGACTTATGAGAGAAAAAAAACTTAAAATGTAAAAAAATCAACAATAATTTTGTAATTACATTTCCAGGAGAAGGTTCATGGCCATTCCAAAAAACATAAGTCTCTATAACATCCAATCCTCCTTCTTTGGCTTTCTCTATAAGACCAGGCCACATCTACACAAAACAGAGCATTCATTGAATCTTTTAATTTTTTTGAGTATAAAACACATTTTTGAATAGATTATGTATATAGAAAGCAAAACCCCATGTGAAAGGAAAAAGCTTGGGAAGAATCACATTGCAGAAAATCAAATTAGGCCAATTAATATTTAGAAAAGAAAAAGTGTGATGTAAAGAATGAATATTACCTCAGGGGTGCTTCGTGGATAGTGAATGGAACCAGAGAGAAGGATTCTTCTTTGTCCATTGATGATCACAGCTTTACGATCATAAGAAACTGTTGCTTTTACTGAACAAACCAATGATGAACAACAAATAATCGCCAGGAAAATCCAGGCTTTATCTCTAAAGTTCAATACCATTTCTTTTAATGTTTCAGACAAATACTAAAAGCAAAATTCTGTTAAAAAGATTTCGTGGGTTTTGATATATAAGGGAGAGAGATGATGAATTGATACAGATAAGATGATATATGTATATAAATAGATGAATGCAATATATTTTCTCTATTCTGGGAAGGGATTAAGATAGAATTTATTTTGAGTCTAATCACTTTGCTTTTTTAAGGGGACTTTGAAACGTCACAACTTACTATTTGATTTGAGTTTTCCTTATTTTTATTTTGTTTTGTAATTGACTATTCCGCCCATCGACCCATGAGATTAGCGGGTGAACTTCATTTCAGACCTTTTTTCTGAAATTATTATCCTCAAAATTAATAAAAAATCATAACTTTGTGCATTGATAAATCATATATGTGAACGAAGTAAGTACTTTTTTCATTAATGGATAGTGAAATTAAAAATGCTGTTATAAATTATTTTGAAAAATATAATAAACTTTTAAAATTAACTTTTTATCATAGTATAATTTTTAAATTTATTATATTAACTAAATGGTTGATTACCTATTTTTGGGACACGTTCGAACTCTTGGAAGAAAATATAATTACAATGAATTACGATCGTAATATGTTGCTTTTTTTTGCCATGATTGGATCGAGAATATCTGATCCATAACTAAATTTTATAATGCGGAATTTCGTAATTTAAGTCGAATTCTTATGGAAAAGAACGCGGATGTGAAATTTTAATCACTTGACCAGAACCACTTTTCCTAGTAATTTATTGCTAATTATTCTGATATTAGACTATATATGTCTACTTCGTTTTGATTATGAAAGGTGTGGAAGAGACAAAACGTTAGCTAGTTGTTCCTTGTAAACAAAAAAGCCGTTGTGTATGGATTACTATGTTAAAGTATTTCTTTTCTTCATACTGTAAGATTGTAGAAATGAGATGTGATTTATTAGTTCACATCTTTGGTTTCGTCTCGAGAAAGCAAGTGAAGCCAAGTTGATGCATTCACAGGACTTGGCCTATAGATGTTAGCAAGGCATGCGCCTCTCTTATATAATATACTACATCTCGTTACAAAATATCTACAACTATGATAAAGCTATGTTACTATTTCTATTTGATTTTGGTTTTTGTTTAGTTTTTTTAGGAATAAGAGAAAATCAAAATCCAACTTTAAATATGTTTAGCTTGGATACAGCTTTGATTCAGTTTATTTCTATTTTTTACAGCAATAATTTTTATTTTTATTTTATATACATTTTTCGAATTAGATAAAATAAGTTTTTCTACCAACTTAAAAAACATCTTCAACTTTTATGGGTGAGTAAATTATATACATATATAATTTATTTTATTAGCAACTTGATAGTGAATTTGTGATTATCACAGACTTTTCATTTCCAAACAAATATAGTTATTAATTAATGTCGTATCGTAGCTGTTAACAAACGGTGGCTTAAAAACTAAGTTACATCTTACTAACATTTAAAGTAAGACAAATAATTAAGTTATGCATCTCATATTTTCCATGCATATTCCTAAATAGAATTAATAATCACAATCGGTTGACTCTTTTGTTGTTTCTGATAATTGCGATCTCGTTACTCGTTACGAGTGGTCTTTTCAACATTCACTAATAAATTAACTAAAAATATTTTGGTTAATAAAACTAAAAAAGTGTATGAAATTAAAGTCACAAAAATAAAATTAAAAACAGTTTCATATAAAGGCTGTTTATATTTAAAACAACAAAGCAGAAGAATCTGAAACAAGCTTTAAGAGGATTAATCTATAGGAATACAGTCATCTTCGTACAGATATTAAAATTTATTTTGGTTAGTAGCAATGTTTTGAAAACCGATCTAGAGATCTCATATATAAGATCTCATCTTCACGTCTCTAGATTAACCGCGGATCAATCTCGAGTCAATAGTTTAATAAATATTTTTATTATTTTATATATTTT
>OVAV01001027.1:925-12829 GCA_900406375.1 Iberis amara | reverse complement strand
CTGTGGCTGTCCAAGCCGTTGAAGACCGAGGGACCAGACCGCCGCGGCGTAGTTACAGTGTAATAGAACGTGAGTTCTTGATTCCGGATCCAAATCACAGAAACTGCAGATTGGAGAAATTTGAGCGTTCCACTCGTGTAGGCGAGCCTTGACCGGAAGTCTATTATGGTTTGCTGTCCAAAGGATGAATGAGTGTTTCGGGATACCCTGCTTTAACCAGATTACCTTTGTCCATCTCACGCTTGGTGCTGAAGGTCTCAGTAATTCCCAAGCAATACCATTTACGAAATAAGGTTTACGCTGTTCCGAGACTCCCCATGTATATGAGTCATCTCTACTGTCAGGAGAGACAAACTGCTACTATTTTATGTTCATACAGATACAAATATATACTCGCAAATATGTTTGTCGAATACAAATATTAGTTCCGATGTTCCACTTCAAAAGATGTTTCACATTTTAGCACAATGTTTATTTTGTTTTAATGTTTACTTTTTCTCACAAGAATACTAAAAACTAAATTATGTTAACGCAAAATGATGTTGAAATGGTAGTCCGTCCGAGAGATCATTTTCCACCCAAGATAAGAGACGATTCCGTTTATATGCATGTCTTGCTAAACAATATGTCTTTATATTCTTTGTCTTCGATTGATAAGAAACTTGAAAACCCGATAAGTAGGAGCCTAAAAATTTGAGTTCCTCTAAGTTGGTCATTCCTCCGAATTTGTAATTTTGGAGTTTGTGATAAAAATGGTGCATATACATGTTCTCCTAATTAAACATTCCATATATATATAGCCCACATAATATTGAGAAGTTCTAAATGAATGGAAGATCGTCCGCGCCTGAATACGCGACTCTCGACGAAGTCTGTTAAATCATTATATCGTTGGAGAACCCAACCAATACAATTTGTGATAGCACCTTGTGTCCAAAATCCTCAACACAACAAACCATTGATGGGATGCAATATTGTTCGCGCCCATACTGGTCATATCCGTTTATAATAATATCGAAATTGACTAGTCCAGTGTTTTCATATATACATATATTATATCACCAAGACAAAATATATGGTATAATACTTACTTACAACTTAATTTAGTAGAGCAATACTAAATTACATAACTATATCAAAACAAAATATATAGAAAGAACAAAGAGAATTGTATAGAATTAGCCGTTGTCTCGGTAAGTGTGTTAGTGCGATCTAAGGCGATTTAGTAAGAGATTTCCGATCGTACCCATCGGCCGACCTCATGCCGCCGGTGAGTTCATTTCTTCTTTCCCCCCCCCCCCCCTCTTCCTTTCTGTTCTTCGTCTTGGCTTCGCCTCCATCTGCCACAGAAGTTGGGTCCTCTATTAAGTCATCATCGCCTCAACCTCCTCCACCCGTACCACCAGATTTACTGTTTTATCCTCTGATTCACCTCATCTTGGATCTGGTTCAGATTTCTCAAGACTCCCTAGTCCAGTTATTCTTGCGAAACTAGAATCACGAGATGTCAAAGATTCCTCGACCACGACTACTCCTCCACCTCTTACAAACTCTGAACAATGGACTACAGACCTATGGTCAGAGAGATTCAAATCTTCCCTCAAGAATCTAAGCAAAATTGCTGAACCTTCTGAAATCATCGATGGTATGGTGTCAGTCCAAGCTCCAGATAATATCGTTCTAGACTCTTCTCATTTGTGGAAAAACCACATTATTGCTCACTTCCATGGTACTCTTCCTTCCCCTGCAAAACTTTTTGCAGATCTGAACCCGATATGGGGAGTAAAGGGTAGAATCTCGGTTAGAAAATATTCTCCTTTCATCTGTCTGATTTTAATTCCTTCTGAGGAAATTAGAGCTTGGGTAGTTGAAGTTGGTTTTTGGCAATATGGTAATTGTGCTTTCACGGTCTCAAATTGGTTTTCCTCAGCAGATTTAACACAATCCAAGCTTCATATTGCTCCAGTATGGGTAGTATTAAGAAATGTACCACTTCAACTACATTCACTTGAAGGTCTAAGTACGATATCTTCAGGAATAGGAGAGCCGGTCCATACAGAAAAATCCAAGCTCCCACCATACTCTAATGGAGTCTCAAAGGTCAAAGTAAAGTTCAATTTAACCAAACAAAGACCTTCTGCAGTTAAGGTTAGGGATGCTTTCGGAAATTCAGTGGTAGTCCTTGCCAGTTATCCGAGACTTCCTCCGCTCTGTGAAGTGTGCAATGAGTATGGCCATTTCAAGCAAAGATGCCCATCAATCCCACCTCCTTCACAAGATCATAGTAAAACTCCTCCAGCCGCAGTTGAAACTCCGGTAGAAGGTGATGCAGTACCTCCTGTATCTTTGATGGTACCTCCTGTAACTTTGGTTATACCTTCAGAGCCTTCTCTCCATCTCAAGGCTAATTCTGTTACTAATCCGACGACCCTCATTACACCAGTAGAAATTGTAGAAAGGCCGGTAGCTCCACTATCCCCATCTATTCCAATGACTCGTTCGCATTCAACTTCCTCCTCACCATCTATTACACCAATTACTAGCAGATGCTCTGACTCTTGGACTCAGGTTGTCCGCAGAACTATTCCAAAAGTCAAGGCTGATAATCGTATTCATATCGTGGAGCGTCCGGTGACTTCATCCCAATTTGATGCAGAAGAGGAAATAATCTCTAAAGCTCAACATGTCTTACGTCTCAGAGATTCTTTACAGGATGCTCCCTCTTTTGATCATCACTCGGCGAAACAAAGGAAGCGTGCACGATGTCGAATATGCGACCAGATTTTTGAATTATGTCAAGGAGATCCGTCCATCCGGGTCCCTAGAGATCTTACGAGCTCCTCTTGTCCTACGTCGAGAGATAGATCCCCGCCGGGATCTCTTCTCATCCAGTAGTGTATCACTACTAAGTTTTTTTGATGTAAATATGAAGTTCTTCGCATGGAATGTAAGGGGCCTTAACGGCGATTCTCGACAAACATCAGTTAAGCGTTGGATAACAAAATCTAAACCTCTTTTAGGAGGTCTTTTGGAAACACATTTGAAGCAAGAAGCAGTAGAAGAAGTAGTTTCGTTTGTAGCTCCGGGGTGGAGATTTGACTCTAATCATTCAGATTTTGCACCCCTAGGAAGAGTTGTGGTCATCTGGCATCCTTCACTCTCGGTGATCACCTTCTTTAAGAGTGATCAGATGGTTCTTTGCGGAGTCTATGATCCTGCAACAATTTCACATTTTACAGTGGCCTTTATTTATGCAAGAAACAAAGAAACCGAAAGAAGAATCCTCTGGTCAGATATCCAGTCTTTTGCAAATTCGAGATTATTGAATTCTTCTCCATGGTTGGCTTTGGGAGATTTCAATCAATTTCTTAATACAGATGAAATTTTCTATATCCTTCCTACTCAATTATCGATTTCAGGAGCAACAGATTTCCAAGCTTGTTTGACTGCTTCTAATCTCTTTGACATTCCTTCGAGGGGATGTTTTTACACTTGGACAAAAAACTCTGCCTCAACACCTACTCTCTGAAAATTGGATAGGGCTTTGGCATCGGATACTTGGTTAGAGAAATTTCCAGCTTCCTCAGCCTATTTTGACGCTCCTGGAGATTCTGATCATTCCCCGTGTTTGGTGTCCTTATTCTCAGAAGTTCAGAGGAAACCCATTCGATTCACCTTTTTCAGCTTTTTCCTTGGGTATCACAATTTTAAGCCACATCTTTCAGCAATTTGGACTTTACATCAATCTCCGGGAACATCTTTATATAATTTCTACAGGAACTTGAAATTTACGAGGATGTGTTGTAAATAAATTAACAAATTGTGTTACAATGGTATAGAACAAAGGACAAAGGAGGCTTTTGGTAAGTTAGAGGACATTCAGAAACAACTTTTTGTTCGTCCTTCGGCTAATTTGGTTATGAGAGAAAGACAAGCCCGAGATAGTTGGCTCACTATGTTCGCAGCCGAGGAATCATTTTTAAAACAGAAAGCTCGAATTCGATGGTTAAAAGAGGGAGACTCCAACTCCTCATTATTTCACAGATCCATTAAAGCAAATCTGGCAAGAAATGCAATCAATTTACTTCAAACAGCTGAAGGCAGAAGAACTACCAATTATCCACATATCAAAGAAATGGTTGCTGATTTTTACTATAAGCTTTTGGGTACAAGGAATGAAGAGATTACTCATTTTATAGTGAATCATATCCAATCTCTGCATCCGTTTTGGTGTAATCCAACTCTCGAATCAGCCTTACAAAGAACCCCCTCTTCTGAGGAGGTCAAAGAGGCTTTGTTCGACTTGCCGAGGAACAAGGCACCTGGCCCGGATGGGTTCACTCCAGAATTTTTTACAAGCTGCTGGGAAATTATGGGACCTCTTTTTACGGCAGCAGTTCAAGATTTCTTTCGAAACAACCAACCTTTATATCAAGCCAATGCAACCGCGATATCCTTAATTCCCAAAGTTCCGGGCACTGAGCAACTAGCAGAGTTTAGACCCATATCATGTTGTAATACCTTTTACAAGGTAATGTCAAGACTTCTTTCTGCAAAGCTGAAGCTATTTCTACCAGAAGTTGTTCAAAGCAATCAAGTGGGATTCGTCAAAGGCAGGCTAATGTGTGAAAACATATTACTAGCCACTGAGTTGTTCGCGGGATTTGATCGATCGTCTAACATTACTAAAGGGTGTCTCCAGATTGATCTTCTGAAGGCATATGACAATGTAAATTGGGAGTTTATCCTCAATATCCTCAAGGCTTTTAATCTCCCAATGGTCTTTATTCAATGGATTAAAGAATGCATCACATCCCCCAAATATTCCATTGTGCTAGATGGAGAATTGGTTGGCTATTTTCATGGTGCTAAGGGTCTCCGACAAGGAGATCCAATTTCTTCATCACTCTTTGTTTTGGCAATGGATGTATTGGCAAAGGAACTTGATAAGGCAGCATTAAACCGGTCAATTAAGTTGCACCCTTAATGTAGGAGCCCCTTGATTACTCATCTCAGCTTTGCGGACGATCTCCTCATCTTTTTTTACGGTTCCGAACACTCCTTGTCTGCTACCTTATGGGTGTTACAAAGGTTTTATGTTGGATCGGGGCTTAATCTCAATCTTCAAAAATCCAAGCTTTTCTTGAATGGTAATAACTTTTCACAAACGGCAGCCATTGCTCAGAATAATGGTCTTACCTCTGGAACTCTGCCAATAAAATATCTGGGACTGCCTCTTTTACCCAGGAAACTTAATGCTCAGGATTATCAACCATTATTGGAAATGATTAGTAGACGGATATCATCTTGGCCAACTAAAAAGATTTCTTTCGCAGGACGACAACAATTAATACAATCGGTTCTCCTAGGAATTATTAACTTTTGGGCCTTTGTATTTCCATTGCCAAAGGCCTGCCTCAAAAAGATTAATCGAATGTGCTCTTCCTTTCTCTGGAAAGGAGATTCTACAACTTCTACTGGAGCAAAAGTTTCTTGGAAATTAGTCTGTTCACCAAAAAAAAAGGAGGATTGGGTCTCCCTAATATTGAGCTCTCGACTAAAGTGTTTGGGTTAAAATTAATTTGGTTATTATTTTCAAGAGCAGGTTCCTTATGGGTGTCTTGGAGTCGCTTGAATCTAATCAAAGACAAAGAGTTTTGGTCCTCCGACCTTTCTAGAACGGGTAGTTGGATATGGAAAAAGATTTTGAAATTACGTTGTGTGGCTTGAAATTTTCTGTTTTGCATGGTCACTTCAGGTCTTCAAGCATCATTTTGGCATGATGACTGGACTGGAATTGGGCTGTTGTTGCTGATACTCGGACCAAATGGACCGCGCGTCTCCGGAATAGCTTCCTCTGCTACAGTGTCACAAGTAATTGGACATGGCAGATGGCTTATCCCTCGGTCAAGAAACAGTCTCATTAGTCTACTATCTGCCTGCTTGCCGCAACACCTTCCAACTTCATTAACGGATGGGACTGATATCTATTTATGGCGTACCTCACCGACCGATTCCCCTAGACAATTCTCTACTTTAGCTACAAGAACAGCATTGAGAGTTGCATCTCCTCCGGTTGATTGGGAAAGAATGGTTTGGTTCAAAGAGAAAATTCCGAAACATGCCTTTCTCACTTGGATAATAGCTCATAATAGACTGGTCACAAGAGATAAGCTAATTAGCTAGGGGATTAATATCTCATCATTTTGCCTGTTGTGTGCATCATTTACAGAGACCACGAGTCATCTCATCTTGGAGTGCCCATATTCAACAGAGCTTTGGAGCTCGCTATTTGCTCACAATAGAATAACTCATCCAACCTCTCTCAATACCCTTGGATCTTGGACATTCGTAAGCCCCCTCATAAGAAATTGACTATTATTTGTAAACTCTTGTTTCAGGCAATCACTTATCAAATATGGAAGGAAAAGAATCAGAGGCTTCATACAAGAACATCAAAACCATCACAGACAATCAGCAAGGAAATTCATACAATCATGAAAGCTAAGTTAGCTTCTCTGGATAGGAGTACAGTCAGGACCGGTCCAACAAAAATAGTGGTCCTAATCGAGAAAATAAAGTGGTCTATCATTGAAAAAAAATTATTTTCTATATGGCCCAAAGACCTATATATCCAAAAAATATGCGGCCCACAGATCTATATCTCTGAAAAATATGTGGCCCAGATTTTTTCCCAAAAGAGTGTGGTCCTAAGCCTTGGCTTAGCCCGCTTATGCCACGGGCCGGGCCTGAGTACAGTCACCAATCGCTCACAGCCTCAGTCATCCACATCACCTGTGTCATCGAGAAGACCCTCAATACAATCATTCTTGGAAACTTGGTTCCAATTCTTCGGTTACAACATTTAGAATTTCTTCTCTCTGGTTAACTGGGCCTACTTCTTGCTGCTGTTCTTCTGCTTCATTTTTGTTTCTTATATTATGTATCACAAATGTAGCATCTTTTGAACATTCGCCTTTTGGCTCTTAATGCAATATTTTTAATTAAAAAAAAATATATATATATATATATATATAGAGATATATCTCAAAAGTATCAAAAACAACACTGAATGCATGATATCTATATTATGTTACAAATTTTTTTATTGAAACTTGACGATCAAAACAAACCGGAGAAACTAGATAAGCTCACAACGATTAACAAAATTTCATATGGTGGATAAGTATTACTTCACAATAAACTAAATTTATTCTAACTAATGTTTTAGAAAATCATTGATTTCAATATAATTGTTAAAAATTGATTGAAATGTTTTTTTTTTTAATTACCTAATATACAAAATATACGAAAAATTATTGTATTTCTTTGTCTTGTGATTAGTCTAAATCCAATCGATTAATAATTAAAGAATAAAGTCTATTATGATTGGACTGTCTGCTTTTTTTATCACCATAATCATATTCAACATGTCTTTGATCACATAGCAATAACAATATATTAAAGAAAATCACATCATAATATTCGTCATTATCATTGATCACAACGTGAGTGGAATCTTCCGCAAATGTAAATAAGACAATAAGACATAGTCCATTTCAATTTCAAAAAATAGCTGGCCGCCAATATCCGGGGCGACCCATGTCACCCATCATCCCCAACTCTTTTTTTTTTTTTTTGTCTCTTAAGATTTTTTTACATAGCAAAAAAGAATACAAAGTGTAGTCGGAGTATATAAATACTCTTGAAACTAGGCAGAAAATATAATTTTTCTATACAAGTATTTGTAAACTATTTATGTTTGAGAACACCGAACTAATTCCCAATTTCTTGTTAGCCAGAATTAGAACTTAGATCATAAAACAAAAAAAACACATAAAATTGTTCTTAATCTCAAAACACATAGATATTACTTTATGTCTCAGAAGGGAAGCGATATCCCCTCAATTGCATCCACTCTCATTTGATAAATAGATACAACACACTTCTATAACTAAGATTTTCCGATTACAAAAGTGAATCTCTGAAAAATCTCTTAATGAATCAAAAGAAGTTTAATACAAGAAATTAGAAAATAAATGTCATTAATCATCCATGTGAATCCTGATTAACCTTTACTCTTTTATGTGTAGAACTCGAGTTGCTTTTGTAGAACTCGAGTTGATTCATGTATTTCTTGATTTTAGGTTGAAGACCCCTCTGCTTCTTTCACCTCTTGAAGGAAGAAGTAGATATTGTTATGTTGGATAATAACAAAATCGTCACTTTTGTTATTATTATTATTTTTTTTTGTGCACCAATATTTCATTCCAATATTAAACGTTTACATAAGAATACAATACTTCGGACATATCCCAATCTAAAGATTCAAGGGCCAAAATAAACATAAAAAGCATCAAGCATAAGGAAGATAAATACACAAGCTTGGCAGGGCATGATAAACCGAGAACACCAAATCAAAAGCGCCTTTCTTCAGCTTATCCAGTTTAGCTAGGCCTAGTTAACCACTTAAGACCATCAAAACCACCGACTAGGGTTTACAATCTCCTGCTTTGACGTTTTCGTTTCAATTTATCAGCCTCCAAAAAATTCTCTAATTTCTCTCTTCCCATGTGGCTATGGCGATTCGCCTTCTTTATGTCCTCCCTATGGTCATGCATGCTGATATCCTTGAAGATTCTCTTATCGATGCCTCTGCAGACTTCCAATAAGTACCTCGTGACTCCCGATCTTCTTATTTCTGATATCTTTTGCCTTTGCTTTTCTATAAGAACAGTTAAGAACCTTCTTCTTTCTTCTTGACTGTTCGGTAACCCGGTGGTGAAGGTGAAACAACTCCGACCACCAACATAAGTTCTTCAAGAAAAAAAAAATTCTTTTTGAACTTCTATCTCTAAGTTGTTTTGATGTCCTTCTTTGTCTCAAAAAAACTGATAAGTTTTCTTTCTGGATTATCGAGTTTAAAAATGCAAATCTTCAAGCTTATTTATATATCTGCCTTCCAGCCTTCCGAGGAGCCGTGCATGTCTTTGGATGAATGTATTCATTTGATATACCCTAGAATCACATGCATATTTGCAACTCTTCCTCAAATAAAATTTTTAACCGACATGCCTGTTTTTTGTCCAATAAGGTGATTCTTGCAAGTTTCTGCTACAATAAAAAAGACACAAAAACCCTACCTTTCCTATGGTCAGTGATATCACTCGATTTTGATGCCTTATAGTGGGTATTTATACTTGCTACTTGGTATCATTCGAGTGTTTTCCTTGTGTTTTTGGCATATTTTCATGTTTCTAGGTGTTTTGGACGTTCTGGAGAAAAAAGATGGATTTGTGCACAAAATGGATGCAATTTGACATATGCAGAAGCAGAGTTCAGCAGAAGGGCCAAAAGTTTGCCAATGTTTGAAGATGTTCCCATGAATGGATTGAGCTTAAATTTTGACTCAAAATGGCCACTTGAGTTACCTTTCATATGAAATTAGTTTGAGGTGAATCCATTGGTGCAATCAAAAGTTATGGCGATTTTTACTGAAGACTGGTCAAGCTGTCTCGCAGAAGAAGCATGTGCAACATGTATGGAAGATCGATCCTGAAGATCCTAAGACTTATGGAAATCCGGATCGATCGATCCAATATTAGATCGATCGATCTCGGAAGAACAAGAACGTAATATCGATCGATCCACACATGGATCGATCGATCCCTTTACACGAGTCGATTTAAAGATCACCAAAAAGACGCTTTCTTCCTCAAGACTTATCATTGGGTTTTCTTTATTGGGTTATTTTATTTCTTTTATTTGATACTATATAAGTTTTAAGTTTAGGGTTTTTAGACACATCATCATTATTCTTATTTTTGAGAGATTTCTGAGAGAGATGAATCCCGACACCTGTATTTAGAGAAGAATTATGCACTCTCTTATTTTATTGAATCTAGTTTTTGAATATGTTTTCTTCATCTATGATTGTTGATTTCTTAGCTATGTCTGACTAGTTACCTTGTTCGGTTTTAGGGATTTCTCAAGGAAAACAGGTTTTGATAGTTAATGTTTGACATTAATGGATTCAATTTGCTACGTTCTTAGTCTAGATTTGTTATCAATGCTTGAATTAGCCTGATCACCTAGTTCATGATATTAGGTTAATATATACAAAAGGATTTGGTTCATTTAATCTGACCTAGTCTAGATGAATAAGTGTCTCTGCTTGCGGGAGTATTGTCTTTGATGCTTATGAACATATCGAATCTGTAATCACTGCATGATTGAATTGTCTAAAACTTAAGGATCTAAGATTTCGGGAGAAGGTTAGTCTTTAATTATCTTTAGCAATTCTGTCATAGCGATCTAGTACTTCACGATGAGATTAATCTATTGTCGTCTTTTGAGTTGAGAATTATTTTCATTTGTTAATCCTACTTGTCAACCTGAGCTTCAAACCTGAATACATGTGGAACTTTCTTATTTCCTAGCGTTTTAGTTTATTGATTTACATTCGCTTTTAATTATCGCTTTTATTTACAATCGTTCGAAAAAAATCTCTCTTTTATTTTTTTAGCTAGAATCGACTTTAGAACTGAGAGTCGTACTATCTGGTCCTTGTGGGATTCGACCCTTAACTATACTATAGTGATCTGTTCTCTGCAGTGTAGATTTAGGATTAAAACCTGAACCTATCAGTCAGGTTGTTCTATGCCCTAGGTAAATAATCAAATAAATCTTATCTTCTTAATTGATTCTACTTATGTCTTCTTATGTTATGCATAGTAACATGATAATAATTTTTTATTTGCAAGGATAAACCAAATTTACTTGGGCGAAGTCCATCTAGCTTTTTAGACAACCAAGAGCTGCATCAGCCCCTCTTCAAACTGTGACCTAGGTAAAGGTTTTGTAAGTAAGTCAACTTAGTTTACATTAGTTGACTAGACCCACTACATATGCATGATTTAGTCTCGAACCAACCATTGCTTACATTAGGCTCCTCACAACACCAGCGTAAGGGACATGTTTCATTATATGACTTCTTGAACTTATTCATGTTCATCCAGACTCTTTAGTTTAACTTGTGAACTTATCACTGTAGTTGCTGGTTTTGACTCAAACATGTTGAGTACTTTCAACATTGAGCCAGATACTTCTATTGTGACAATCTTATGATTCCTTTCTTCATACCCCTTATGATATTCATTCCAAGTATCTTGCTAGGTGGACCAAGATCTTTCATCATAAATGATTCCATTAACTTATGTTTAAGTTTCTGAATATGCTCTAGATCTTTATATGCCAATAACATATCTTCATGCTCACTTATATCGAACTTTTGATCTTTCATAAAGCCGTCAAATCTCTTATTCCATTGCCTACAACCTTGTTTCAATACATATAACGATTTCTTCAGAAGAATACTTGATTTTCCTTTCCTTCAACTACATAGCCTTCTGGTTGGCTCATGTAGATCTCCTCATCTAAGACCCCATGAAGAAAAGTTGTCTTTACGTTCAACTGTTTTAACTCCATGACATTTTTTATGCCAATGTTGGTGATTGGAGATAACTCTCTTCAAATATTCCTAGGATGGGAGGGAGTAGGAGTTGCTTCATATTTGTTAATTCTTTTTTATTTACACGACTTTAGAAAGATAAAATAGTCATGTTTTACCACCAGATATAGAAGTAGTCTTATGATAGGTTAAGAATTTAATCATAAACTAAACTGCAGAGAANTCATATTTGTTAATTCATTTTTGGTTTACACGACTTCAGGCAGATAAAGCAGCTACAAAAGCTATGCTTGTCAATCGAGTAGGTGATTTTGGATTAGCTCCTGGGATTTCGGGTCGTTTTACTCTCTTTCAAACAGTAGACTTTTCAACCATTTTTGCTCGTGCTAGTGCCCCCAGAAATTCTTGGATTTCTTGCAATATGAGATTTAATG
>OVAV01001026.1:1792-14773 GCA_900406375.1 Iberis amara | reverse complement strand
TTGGGTGCGAGTTTTGGTTCTTGGTTCTGCTTCCTTTCGTTAAGGTTGTTGTTTGTTTGCTCTGATTTCAGTCTTTCACTTCATCTCTTATGGTGTAGTGTCTTCCGTTAGCAAGTGAGTCGCTCCTTTCTCCTACTTTTTAGATTCAATCGAAATCTCATCTATCGTCGGCAACTCTTTTTAGGCGTCTTCCGACGTATTTATCGTCTTCGTCGTAACTAGTCCCATGTAAGGTTCAAGACATCGTTTCTATGTTCTTTCAGTTTCTGATGGAGTTGCTCGGGTTATTTGTGAGGTAATATCTGGATTCACATCAGGAGGACTCGCCAACCGTTGTTTGATTTTGAATTATCTTCAATACCTGTCATAATCTCTCGGAGTTTTGAAGCTGTAAAGCGTTCCATTCCTTTGTTTTCCTTGGATATGGTAGTCGTTCTCTCATTTCAGTTTTGGGTGGTTGTCCTTTGACTTTGTTACTGGTTGTTTTAGTTTGTGTTATATTGGCTCTGAAGATTTATCTTTGATCTACCGGTTTTGTTTTCGAAATTATGGTTACAATTGTTGTCTTTCTATTTTTCTTCCTTTTTAATCTAATGGACGACAAGAAAAAAAACAAAAAAAATCATCTTGTTAATTTTTTTTGTCTAACCAATCAGCTTTTTTTTTTAAGTTTTTTTTTTTTTAATATTATTGCTGTTAGGTTAGACATGTGATCCACCCGATAGCCTACCCGGTAACCCAATAGGCTACCTTTACCGGTCGCCATGGTCTCGACTCGAATTCGTCGTCCCTCCACCATCTAATCGCTGGTATGTTTACGAACTACCATAGAGTTGATGTAACCAGAATAGTTAGGTAATCCATGGCACAGTAATAGCTACGACTTGTAATATTCTCTTCCCCACAATTTTGGAGAAATTTAGAAGACTTAACCACCGTACAAGGCAGTCTCATCACTCCCCCCGTCCTATTTAGCTAATTTTCTAAACAAAGCCCTTGGGGTAAATTCTCGATTAACAGAAACCAAAATCCGATGAAATCACACAAGGTCGTAAGCTGCGTTTAACGGTGGTTTCTGGGTACAGAAGTCATGAACCAACAAAAATGGAAGCAGAGAGAGCTCATTCTTATACTAATCTACGCCTTTGCTTTCTACGGCTATGCCATCTGGAAATCGCTTCATCTCTCCCACGGTAACGTCCAATTTTGTTCAATGATTCCTAACTACACGCGACTCTTCAAATCTCATTCATATGATTTGGGGATGATTCTTTATTTTATTTTACTTTAGATCACTACTTCAAGCTCTACGGTTTGTCTCCTGGCTGGCTCATTCCTAACCGTCGCAATGTATGATGATTCCTTATTACCGTTTTCTCGTGTTCTTCGTTATTATTACTTTAAAGCTTCTATCTGTTTTGGCTTGTAGGATGTCTCCGATGCTCAGTGGAGGAATTTCCGTGGAAATTTGCCGATTCTTAGCTTTGTTTTTGCTATTTTCACTGTGATTGCAAGTGGGTGTAGGTCTTTTTTCCAGTTAAAAGCCAAAGGGATGGCGATCTTGTGGCTATCCCTGTCGTTTCTTTATTTGATCTACCTACATGGAGCTTGGTATATGCTTATTCCATCTCTTTCACTTTGTTTCTTAATTCCCTTTTTTTTTCTTGTATCAAAGCTGACTTATATTTGCTTTCTCTTCCAGCGTAATTTACATCCTCTTAATTGCAACATCCAATTTCCTTCTTGTTAAGGTATGTTTCCTTTAACGTTTACAACTGATTTATATCGATTGTTTGGATCGTTGGTGTATATAGCTTCTTGTGGCATATACTCGTTATGCGTACTTCTCAGTTGGATCTCTTATGAGCTTATCATAGTTACATTAGATTTACATTGTTGCAGTTTTTTGCTCGGACAAAGTACTTCCCTTTCATGCTTTGGACTTTCAACTTGTTTTTTCTCTTGTGCAATCGAATCTACGAAGGCTATTCATTCTCCATTTTCGGGTGAGTCATGTAGATATCATGCTTGACATAGTTGGATTTATTGTAACTTTGATTTTTCCTCCCTTTATCATAGGCGGCAGTTTGAATTCCTAGACAGCTTTAGGGGCACCTTCAGATGGCATATATGCTTTAACTTCGGTATTTTTTTTTAATCCTCTACTCTTTAACTGTTAAATTCTATATATCAAATAATACAATTTATCTTGAATAACACAATTACACTTCAGTAACTATCTCATTTATATTTTTTCTGTAGTTGTTCTGCGCATGATAAGTTTTGGATATGATTATCACTGGGGTCAGTTGGAGTCTCATTTTGATCAGGAGGTGAGTCGCCTTTCACGATGCTGCCTTTTTTTGCAGTTTAAAAAGAAAACAGAAATTATGTTCTCTAATTTTTCTGTCTTTTAATTCTTTCTCTTGTGCATCTATTGTGTTTCCTTGATCTTAAAATCTTCTTGTTCTGCTATTTTGTTACTGCAGAAACATGTAACACGATGTTCTGTGTGTAAGTTGGGGAGGACTTGCTATGTACTTCGACAGGTTGACTACATGGCACCTTTCACTTGTATCCTTAATTTTCTGTGGTGAAGCTTCACTCGTCTCTAAAGTGGTGAAATTTGTAGGAGAAAAGTCGAGCGAGCGACAGTTGCAATTTTTCTCTGTACCTTTGTTATTTGGTGTATGCACCCTTGTATCTTGCAGGGCCAATCATAAGCTTCAATGCATTTGCTTCTCAGGTCTGCAGTTCTTATAATGCCTTCAGTTTTTGCATTACTTTCAAGTCTTTGTTTATTTTTCTGGTTTAGAAAAGTTCTATTTTTTATAGTTAAAATACAAGAAGAATAAATATCTACTCTTTCATACGTGGTCTTGCCTTCATGAGTTCTCACAACAAGGTGGCTATTTTACAGCTAGATATGCCACAGAATACTCATTCAGTCAAAGATGTTGCGTGGTACGGATTGCGTTGGTTATTTAGCTTGTTACTGATTGAAATTATGACACAATTCTTTTATTACAATGCCTTTGTGGTGAGGTGAGACTCTTTCATATCTAGGTTGATAATTATATCTTTTCTCCTAATCTTCTAGTTTTCCAATCTGCTAATTTCTTTGCTTTTGTGACAGTGGTCTGTGGAGAGAACTATCTCCGGTGGAAATTTTTATCGTCGGATATGGAGTAAGATGTTATTGATATCTTTACTGTTACATTTTTGTATAGTAGAACAAACCACTTTTTTAGTTTTTTTCTATACAATCTAATATCAGCTCAAGAGGCTCATAGAAATTTTAGCAAATTGCTTTAACTTCATATTGTAAATAACAAAGATACCCGATACTGATCTGTAGTGCTATTTGTGCTGCTACAGGTGCTAAATTTCATGTGGCTTAAGTTCCTTCTCTTATGGAGATACTTCCGCTTCTGGTCTCTGGTACGCCCCTTAAAGTACAGACACATGCTTTAGAGATCATTTAATTTATTCTACTATCCTTTGGTGGAACGTAAGCATAAGGTTATTAGTAAGAGGGTTATTTAAACTTTTTCCTTTGAATTGATGTCTTTGTGCTCTGTGGTTTTTAAAAAGCCAGAAGCCCTGTGCGGCATCGCAGGTTATAAAGCTGGCATTATTGGGGGATCGAGTTGTTTGTGGTTCTGATATGTACAATGTTATCCATTTTCTCCCAGGTAAATGGCATTGAAACTGTTGAGAATATGCCAAATTGTATTAATAATTGCTACAGTCTGGAAACATTCTGGAAAACCTGGCATGCATCATTTAATAGGTGGCTTATCAGGTGAGAATGGTTGACCTTAAACTCGTGGTTTCTCTGTAAAGTTATTAAGTTAACAAATTTCTTTTAGGTATATGTATATTCCTTTGGGTGGATCACGAAGAAAGCTTCTGAATGTGTGGGTTGTGTTTACATTTGTTGCTGTGTGGCATGATTTAGAATGGTAATCATCGCCTTCCGTTGTGTTGTACGAACTATATCCAGTTTCTCATGTAGTTGATTGTTTTGTTTGCAATCAGGAAGCTTCTTTCATGGGCATGGTTAACATGTTTGTTCTTTATGCCGGAAATGTTACTGAAATCAGCATCCAATGCATTTAAGGTTAGTTAAAGAAAGGTTCCACGTTTTTCGCATGCCAACATTGACTTAGGTTACTGCATATTATTGTGATGCAGAAGACTGCCATAATATGTTTTGGATATCGTCATCTTTGTTGGGAGCCTATATGATATGCCCAATGACAAATAAAACCTCTAATAAATTCGATTTCTTGTCCATGGGAATTGTTGCTAACATGATAAGTATTGTTGCAGGTTAAGAGTGTGTTTGGAGAATTCCTCTTTCGCGAACTCAGGGCCTTGTCTGGTGCTGTCACAATCACATGCCTCATGGTAAATAGTTATTGATTTTATGAATATACTTAAGTCTCATTGGTTTAGTTTCCTTCATGGCAAAGGCGTTTAATTGAGTTTTTGGATTGTAGATGGCAAATCTTGCTGGATATGTCATTGGACCATCAGGTCTAAACTGGTTGGTGTCCAGTTTTGTTAAGAGAGAAGGTATTAAAAATCCAATGGTTTTTCAATATTATGTTATTTGTGATACGCTCTTATTCAACATTGTTACATTCATCTGATATCGCAGGAGTGCCTGTGTTGAGCGGCGTGTTCTTTAGCTTTTATGTGGGTACTAAGGTAATTGGTGTATACGGAAAATGTTTATTTTGCACTTTTTGTGAGAGGTTTGAATGTTTGTATGAATGCTCCCGAGTCTTTCTTTCTCTATTTTGCAGCTTATGTTTCATATCCAGGACTTGAGAAGTCGCAGAGGCAAAGAGTTGTACAAGTAGTTTCATTATTTTTAGTTACTTTTTGTATCAAACTTTGGTTGGTCCAACTGTTTGTTTTTGTCCTCGTTGAAAGCTATTTTTGATGGATTCTCAACAATTAGTGATTTTTAATAACTAGATCAGTACCCCGTGCTACGCACGGGTTTGTTGTTAAATCTTGTTTATTTTTAATACAGATTTTCCTCATGATGCAAAGAAGCGGATCTTAGCATCTCAAACATGGCTTTCAAAAAACACAAGTACTTTCCTTTAGATAGAGATCGTTTTTGTGTGTTTGTTGCTTGTTCAAAAGGTATCAAATTAGTTTATAATTGTGGAAACCGATGTTAGAAGAGATGTGAGTAATTTGGAAATTCTTTAGATGAATCAATGCAGAGAGAATGCAATGGTGATTTAAACTGAATTTGTTAGTACTCTTCTTCCATATGTTTCTATCTTTACTTTTTTAGAAAATCAGCATTGTTATGTGCACTGGGCTCAAGTTTTTATTTTTGATCGTAAGATGAGAAAGATTAAAACAAATCAAAGATTAAAACATTATGTATTAAGTACATTTAATAAAAGCACATGACCAAGAACATCATGTCTGTTTGTTGCCATTATTATTTTCACATAAACCAAAAAAGTTAGTAGAAAATTCATGATTAGTAAACGACTTTGCTACTATTAATTTTGGAACTACAAGATGTAAGAAACAACAAAGCCACATAATCAAAAATAGCACCTACCAGTATCTTCGATGATTTGCTTTGAGAACATTGCAATCTTATCAATCTCAAACTTTAAGACATATACATAAACCTGATACCAAACCAACGACTATTAATATATACAGATGAGAAAGCATGTTTTTTCTTTGAAACTTTTTCTTAGCTACCCTGCTATCTCCATGATTTTTTCAACTAAATTGTAAGTGATGATTGAAGTTTTTTCCCTCGTCTCTAACCTAAACAACAATAGAAGATTGGGTTTCGTCCAATGTTGACACCAAAGTGAAGAGCCGAGTATTAAGCTTCCAAAAATCTTAACAAAGGTAATAAAATTATAATTAAATAATTGATTATAAGTTTATTAACTAAACACTATGCTAAGTATATTTTAAATAGTCTTTGATTGACAAAGTTGTCAGTTGTTCAGAGCTGTTTTCATGCTCGATTTATATTTTTGTTCGATTATTATATATCTGGAAAATCTTATAATTTTATAACAATAGGAACTGCAAAAATGTGAAAGACTCCATTACCTAGTCAACGGGATCAGTTAACTCATAAAATGCATTTGCCATTTCACGACCACAGATGAATAGCTCAAATTTTTCAGTCAAACCTGCATTGCTGTTGCAGAAAAAGAACGTCATTTACACTTACTTGGACATGTTTTCATTACAAGACTGAGTAGGTGAGAAATGTAAAACCAAGTAATTCAAGGAAAAGAGAGCTCTAGAAACACATTTACCTGCGATGTAGACATGTAGTCCAAGAAAAATGTTGGCTGCACAAGTTGTGGCTCTACAAAAATCTGAAATCGTTTTTATGCTCATAAGGAACTTGAGACATATAGTAACTGTTATGGACATACCTGCCACTACCCATCTCCGTGGAAGGCGTTGTCATAATTAACACAACTTCAATAGACACTTTTACCAATTTAGAGGAACTCTACAATGAAAACTTTTACACTTTAATTACTAAAGCTTAAAATTATGAAAATCATTGTGTAATCTCAATAGTCATATTCAGATATCACTCTTACGTTGAGAAAATTGGATACGTTTGAACGCCGAAATCGCTACATAGAAGTATGAAGTGGAGTTTGGAGAAGTCTCTACACTAATTTCAAACCTCCGATTTACCCAAAAACTATGATCCTGAAATTCATAGGTTAACACTATTAAGAAACATACATTCAAAAGAACGAAACATGAAAGGAGCTGAAGAGAATCAATAAACTATGAGCAGAGAAGTAGATACCCAATATGAGATGTGAGATCTACATAGATATAAGTTGATCGAATCGCAAGAAAATATGATTCTGTGACGGTATCCATTGGAAGCTAAGGCACTTGTAGTTGCTTCTTTTTTGTGTTAAATAGCACAACGCCATAACCTTTTGATTTCCCGCTCATGCGATCACATATTACTCTCACTGCGTATTCACATCACACACAAACAAAAAATAAAAAACCAGGCAATGCATTTACAAATCCATCGAAGAACTTCAAAACTAACAAATTGGACGGAGATATTACATTCTACAACCTCACCGTATTTTTATAGGTTCGTTCGTGTCGTAGCAAAGTCCTGCATTGATTTTTAACCTTTCAGTGTTTCACGGATTTAGAGTGCATTTTCAACAATATGTAAGACATGTGTATGAATCCTAGGTATTCCACAGCAAATAAATAGTCTTAAAACGATTGTATTGATAGCCGCAAACAAAGGAGAAAATTTGTATGTTCGACGAAGATGAAAAAATGAATCTGAAGTGATAAAAATACCTCCGAATAACTTTGATCAAGAACCCGTACGTATTAGTTAAATATCGCCATGAATTTGACGCCGAAACGCTTCGAATTAAAATATTGACCATAACTTTTTGTTTTCCAGCGGCAAGAAAATTGGCTCCCTCAATAGCTAGGGTTCGTTAATGATAATAATATTGATCAAGACGGAAAAGAAAATAATAATAGCAAAAATCAACGTATTACAACATTTGAAGAGACAAAGCGTTTCCTCTTCTCGTGATAAAACATAAAATCGTGGTGAAGCTGTAGTTATTGATTACTTTTATTGTTTGTGTGTCATTTATATACAAAAGTTAAATACAAAAGTTATTGATTACTTTTAATTGGTGAGATTTAGTTGCTGACGTGGATACCTTAAGAATCCAAGATTTCTNCTTTTATTGTTTGTGTGTCATTTATATACAAAAGTTAAATACGAGGACGTGGCTTGTATAGATTATTCGGATTTCGGAGGTTATCCACTGTACACTTTTAATTGGTGAGATTTAGTTGCTGACGTGGATACCTTAAGAATCCAAGATTTCTTCCTTTTATATAGTATAGATTTTTAATCACAAAAATGGAAGGAGGTAAACTAAAAGGAGAGGTATTGAATGATGTATTTTAAAGTAATTGAAGGTATTTTTGAATTCATTAGTGTTATTTAATTATGTGTTTGGTGGAAACATATTCAAATACATTAAAAACAACTGTTATTCAATCTCTATTGGATTTTAAAGTATTTTGGTTTAGATGGATTTTAATGTATTTTGCTATCTAAATGATGAACAAAACAAATACCACCACTTTGTCTATGGTTTTGATGTATTTGGTACATAAAAATAAACAAATAATCTTCTCTTTTAAAAATTTTTATTCCTTTTATGGATTATCCTGATCCACTTATTTTTAGAAGATTTTTCAGCTGTCAATCCGAGTATCCTAAAAGGGTTGTAAATCTCTTCCTATTTCTTTTGCTTTCTGAATCCTATTTTGAATTTTGTGATTTGTAAAAATGCGAAAGATATTCTAATTTAACTGTTTGATCACTTGGTTTTCCTTCTTTATAAAATCTCTTTCTCGAGTTTTATCATGAATCTGGAACAAATTAGTTACCAATTACATATGCATATTCTCATGGTTTTGAAAAAAGAAAAAATCCGAAAAATACTCAAATTATATAATATTTGTTACTTTAATACACAAAAATTTTCAGTTGCCATTTTAATACATCAATTTTTTTGGTTGTCATTTTAATACTTGAACTTTTCAAAATCGCAATTTTACGTAACGGAAGCTAACCGACGTTAACCATATTTACCAAATTTTTCTAGTTTCTCGAATAATACACGAACTATTAAGATTTTCCACATTAATACATAAACTAACGAATTTTTATAATTTGATATTTTTGTTTTAAAATATATTTTCATGTTAATAAAATTGTTAGAACACATTTTAAAACATGTGAAATAATCACTATTATTAATGAAAAATAAATTAAAGTAAATGGAAACTTTTTTGTATTGCTAGTTCCTTGATATTACTTTTGAAATCACCATCATTCTTTAAACACACTTTTTCATTAGTTTTTGAAATATTCTGTTCAAGTTACTCGTAAAAGACTTTCTACTCTTTTTATTTCGATTTATTTGATTTTTTAGAGAAAAAATTTTGTTTCAAAATAAGTGATGTTCTCAATTTTCAATGTTAAATTTATTGTAATTTTATGTTTTATGATCTTTTGTATTATGCAGATTAATTTATTATTGGTTGATTTGTATTGGAATAAATTTTTTACCTAAAAAAACTAAAAAACTAAATGATTTCCTTAACCAATTTGTAGAAACCTTAAACAACAAATATATCGAATCAGAGGGAGTAACAATCGAAATAATATTTTCTGTGTGAGTCGAACGAAAGATGTAACACCCCAAACCCAGGAACCCGGTCTGTTTAAAGATCTCAGCAAAAGTCCAATTTTTTTAAAAGAAAATCCCATGAAACCCAAGTTGTTAAGACCTTTAAGAGAAAATCCTAGGTCACTTGTATTTATTTATCGTTATATTAGTTCTCCTTCTGCCGTAAAAGAAAAACTAGAGAAGAGAATTACAGAGAGAAATCATCATCGTGAGTCTTTATTCTGTAGTCATCACTTCAATCCGCTGTAGTCATGTGATTGGGTAAGGAAAGGAAATCTTTACTTTGTTTATGATGTTTCTGGTTTTTGGATGTGTTGTAACCGTTATGAGTTATGACTTTGTAACGTCGTTTCTTGTCAGATATGGAAGAGCTAGGAGGAGATCTTGATGTCGCTAGATAGATCTCGTAATAAGCTATACAGCAGTTCAAGTTTTGTCGTCATCGGAGCACTGAGTCGATCGTGGTGAGTTGTTAAAGTTGCCTAAAAACCATTATGCATCAATCAGATTTTTACCAAATTTTGTTAAATCAAAATTTTTTTTGGGATAGGGTTTTGTGAGGCGAGTTACTTGCAAACCAGAGGGATTGATATTGAGGTTTTGGTGTCTTTGAAAAGATCTTGGGTAAATGATAACGCCAGTTCAATCGAATCTTCAATCGGATTTTCGATTTGAGCTTAGTGAGTATTTCTTTAAACCTTAGAATACTTTATAATTTGTCGGTTATTTGACCAAGTCTGGAAGCCCTGTCTGAGTAGGGATATTGATTGAGCTTTGCTATTGATCCACCAGGAGTTTGGAGTTGATCTTGGTATCGTTGGAAATCTGTTGTTACAAGCTTTTCAAATCAATCTTAACTTCGTAATTCTAATGTATATTACATGAGTTATTTGTATTTCTTCTAAGACAAAAAATGTTGGAATATGTTAAGAACTAAAACCCTAATCCTTATCCAAAAAGTGCAATTGTAGTTTTAGAAATGCCAAAAGCCAACCTCAGTCTTCTAGTACGTTGTTTTCAGCTAGAAAATGATGGAATCTGTGGATATATAGTTTCATTTTCTTTTGTTATGCTTGATGATGCATTATATACTTAGATTTGATTGCTAGAGGTATGTTGAATGATGATTGGTTGATAATGAACATTAAATCAACATGACATGATAATAAACTTACGGATTTTATGATGTTGTTATGATGAGTATGAGATGATGTATGATGTATGATGATGATGTTATAAGATAAAGATGTGAATGTGTGTTGGGTTACATGAAGGACATTTACGTGAAGTGTAATCCATAAATCAAGGCTGACGAACCGGGAATGGGAGAGCATGAACTATATGGCTAGCCTCCGGGAATGGGGTTCATAAGTCATTACAAGAATGACTGAACCTNGAATGGGAGAGCATGAACTATATGGCTAGCCTCCGGGAATGGGGTTTATAAGTCATTACAAGAATGACTGAACCTAATGGGGTTCACATAGTTATCACAAGGATGATTGAACCTAATGAATGATTTGAATGTTATAACTTGTATCCTTTATATGTTTGTAGTAAGTAGGTTTATTTGTGATGTTGATTCTTGTATAAAATGAGAAAGTATTCTATGTTTCTGTGGGCAGAGATGATTTTCTCACTAAGTAATTTATCACTCATCCCCTCTTTTTCCCCTTTTTCAGGTTAGATCGGGAGTTTTATGTAGTTACGCAAGTTCTTCTATTTTCATGGTGTTATTTTGGGATTTGAGAATTAGAGATTTTACGCATTTAAACTTGTTTTATTTAAGTTGATTTCAAAGGTATTTAAGACAATTTTTAAAGGATTTATGTTAATGAGTTTTCATGGTAAAATGATGTTTTAATACGACTTTTACAAAAGAAGAAAGGTTACGGTAACAAGGGTGACAAGCTATTTCGTAAGTGCGGGAGACGGATGTTACAAAAGCACTCAAAAACTAAGGAGAAACATGTGTTTAGACAAAATTTTTTTTTCTATTTTAAAATTTTGATGTTGGTTTATAAAACGGTAAACGAATGATTGTAAAACTGGTATTATTAAAATTTTCTATTTATTTGAATCTCTTTTGCATTAATATAATATAAATTTATATAACAATAATTATTTCACAAGTTTTAAATTTTTTCTTCTAATTATTATATTAACATGAACATGTATTCTAAAACACATATATCAAATTATACCAATTTGTTAGTTCATGTATTAACCTGAAAAATATTATTAGTTCATATATTATTTGAGAAACCAAAAAGTTGTTTCATTATGGTTAACATCACTTAAGTTTCAGTCAAGAGAAATTGCGATTTCAAAAATTTCAAGTACCTAAATAGTAATTATAATACAATGGTGTATTAAAATGACAACAACAACTTGATGTATTAATATGGAAACCGAAATAGTTTTTGTATTAAAATGATAAATGTCATAAAGTATGAGTATTTTTGGGCTTTTTTCCCTTTAAAAATGTAATTTCACATATTTCTAAATTTTTTTACCTCATATCAATTAACCTTATCCACCACATACATAAAGTTAATGTACATCTAATATTCATCATTGTCCATTTATTTTAAATTATGGGTTTTAGTGAAGTTCTCAATCTTTAAAAAACTAAAAGAAATTTTTTCATCGTTTCATGACTATGAAAAGAAAAAAATTATTGCTAATTGAAATTTTATGATGGTTTTGAAAATTACTAAGAATTGTTCAAAATACAATACAAACAAATTCGTAAAACACTTACAAATTCATAGTGTAATGTGTAAAGTTCAACAAAACCAATTAAAACACATCCAAATCTAATTACATTAAAACACATCAAAATTTCTAAGTGTCGTTGGAAGGAAAGCAAAATTCAAACGCACATAAAATACTCAATATTCTTTTCTTTTTTTTTTTGTTAAAGAAAATACTCAATATTCTAAAAGGATGAATTACACAATTTTTAATCATTTTTTTACCGAATTTATGTATTGTAGATGTTTAACTAGTTCGCTTTTATATATTTGATAGTTAAAGCTTCATCATTTTTAGAAGTAAATGATTTTTTTTATCGAGCTAACGAACTCCAATGTTGAAAACCGATTCTAACCCATTGTGGTCAGTTCATAAACGTCCTTAAGCATCTATAATCTTCAATATATTAAAAGAAAAACATTTTAGTCCTACGTGTTAGCACCACGTGTTTTTTTAGATTTTTAATTTATTTTTAAATTTATTTTGATGCATTTATTGTAATTTTTGTTTCCTTTTTTAAATTGATATATTTAATGGTATTTATCTATAATAAGGAAGTTTATATATCCATTTATATTATACATATATTTGTTTATATTTTCTACTCTTTATTTTTTATTTTTTATTGAAAATAAAAACTAATAATTATATAGTGTTAAAATAAGGGAGATTCTCAAAAATACCACAAAAATAGGTATATTCCAAAAATACCACACACTCTCAAAAGTTCCAAAAATACCACAATTTTCCCCAAAAATACCATTAAAATGTTTTTGTTCCAAAAATAGCACAAATTTGAAATAGCTTTAAATTTATAATTTAAATCCAAAAACCCAAAAACTGAACCCTACCCCCTTCAAAACTAAACCCTAAACTCTATTTAGTGAACCCAAATCCAAAATTTTAAATTATAAACCCTTAAAATTCA
>OVAV01001025.1:0-11473 GCA_900406375.1 Iberis amara | reverse complement strand
ATAGAATTTTACCTAATTAAAATATCTAGCTATTTCTAAAATTTAGATCACTGAAAAATGAAAATGTCCACCAATTTCTATTGCGATTAGTAAATTCTCTATTACTGATTTCAAAATTGTTGAATAAAATGCTGATTACTTACTATGGTAGAGATGCTATTCTCACCTATCAAAAGTACATGTGAGGAGGAGATTTTTGGTGGTTTTTGGGTTTGCTTTTGTGTGATCGATTTTGTAAGATGATCGGGTACGGGTCACTTGTGCGATGATGTCCGCACACATGAAATAAAAAAATGTTAGTATGTTGTGGCCTAGAGCTTAGGTGTGAGATGTTGTTTCAAATCAAGACCTAGAAGTTGTTCCCCCTTGTCAGCCATCATTTTGATCTCTGCAAATTGGCGGTCACAAAAATACTCGTTTGGAATGTTGTATGGAACGTCAACAATATCATCTATGGTGGTGTGATCGTTGAAGAATAGTTTGTACTCATTGTTTTTTTTTATAAAAGAGTTGTACTCATTGTTTGTAAGCCGATAGCAATTTCTGTTCTCTTTGATGTTCAATGTCTTGATTGAATAAATGTTGCCTTCCTTAAGCTTGCTCTTGAAATTGTGGATACGACGTGCATGAATTGATGCTTGAATGGCATTGGTCTACGTGGACAGATTACAAAATTGAGAAGTCATTATGTAGTCAACAAAGCAAGAATCATTTAGTGTTCTTAGATATCTGTTACAACATTTTTTTACAGGGAAGATGTATTGTTTTTTTTATATCTCTGTGGATTATTTTCTTCTGTGAGAAAATGAAGTGATTTTTGGTGTTTCTCGGATAAAAGATGCAGGCTTTGATATTATCATAAAAGTGAAAGTAGCTATGTGTGAGTGTGTAGCGTATAATACATTGGTGTCGACGAACATACAATCTAAGCTGAGTAGTAAGTTATTTTTTTTAAATCACGAACTTCCCATAGACGTATTAACCGGAGGAGGAGACACTGCGTGGGGTTGTGCTGTCAATTGCGTCAAGGGAGGAATAGAGAGGATGAGTTTTGTATGGATTTGATTCCATTTTGTTGGACATGGTGGTATTTTTTTTTTTTTTGGACAGGTTTCAGTTTTCAGAATTGAGGAGGTGAAAAGCGTTGAGATTTCAGTTTGGAAAATAGAGGAGGTGATAAGACCATCTCCGTTAGTTTAGAACTCTATAAAAGTTTCTACCTATTAAAAATAATATCATTTATATTTTAATTTTATTTTTTGCTTATATTTTTAATAAAAAATATATTTGAATCAATAAAAATGGTCTACATATCAAAAAACTCTTAAGAACCAATTCTTAAACATCTCCATTTAGAACTTTCTCTCTTCAAGTTTCTTAATATTTATTATATTTTATTCTTAAGAACTCCCTAAGAACCATGGATGGAGGTGCTCTAAGAGGAGTAATGATATAATTATTTTGGAGAGAGATTTGAGTTACGAGATATGTGGTAATTGATTTGAATTGTTTGATTTTAGTTTCCTTACATTGGTTCCTTTGATTACGTTTTTAAATTATGTTTCCTTATTTTGTTAATGGCGTTAATTACGCCCACTGTTATTTTCCTGTTATTAATTTGAAATTTAAGAGCCCACCTCGTAAATATTTGGGTTTTTTGTGATTTTTAATTTTTATTTTTCTAAATTATATATATTTTTCAGCAAATGTCTTGAGATGGTTTGCATGTACGACACAAAGAAATTTCACTTATTGTTACTAAGGAGTTATATAACTTATGATATTGATTATAAAACATGTAATGCAAAGAAGAATTAATCAAAGTAGCAACTAATTGTCAAAATAAAAAAGAAAAAACAAGATCCATTGAGTGATACCATAGCCTAAGTTGCAGAACCGTAAGCATTGTATGTCTAGAACCAAACCTGATTCTGAAACTCATCATGCAATCTCTAAATTTCACATATGTCATTAGAGTTTGAACAAACTTCTCGGCCAATAGAAGAAACCATTATCTTACAAACTCTATGCAACACACAATGCTTAAGCTATGTCACAATCATAGAGAGATAGTTTCTTATCTAAATGCATCAAGAAACAAAAACAGTCATTGTATGAATGTTTACTATGTGTGAAAGTAAGAGAAGGGTTTTCAAGTCTCACCGGCGGAGGTGGAGGTAGTCGGAGCTTTGGACTCTGATGCACGTTTGAGCTTGTGGAAGACGAACTTTCATCTCAGTGAATAGTTGCATTCTAAATTCTTCAGCAAATGCCTTGAGATGGTTTGCATGTACGACACAACATGCACAATCTGGATACTATCGAGTCTCATTGCGAAACATAGTAATTTAATTCTCACCTTAGATTGTAATATATGGATAGAAGACTTCATTCATAGCGATAATAACATGAAGAATGATGGCAACCTTTAGTATTATCAAGAAGTGAGAAGTTACTAAATTCTCTAGAATACAAATTCGTCTTTCGTAAACATGTAGCTCGTCAGTAGTCTACTCACAGGTTCATATATGCATATTTGAAGTTCCAATTTGTCGATTGTGTAGACAACAACAAAAGGGAAGATTGAGAGGGAGATAGATACTGCAATAGAAGAATTGATACAATTTAATCACTAAATTCATCATTAAAATCCTAGAAGAATGGAGAAGGGGGAGGGAACAACATTTTACCCGTTCATGAAAAGATGATTCCAAGCTCGCAGCAACGTTGAACTAAACTATAAGTTAGTTCTGATCCGACATGGTTCTGCAGTGGAAAACAATCGCAAACTCAAGAAGCCAAAATATAACATACATAAAGGTTGTCCATATTGACAAGAATAGTGTATCTTGAACTAAGCAAAATCACGCATAAACATATACTCAAGAGAAACTACAATCCCATATACTACAATCATGATCCATATAAACCAAAGAAACTCTCGTATCAAACTTAATTAAGACAACATTTTAAAAATGGGTATAAGAAAAGGATCAAACTTAATTCATTGATTGACATGATAGGGGAAAAAACGTTCTCGTCTTTGGGACAACAAGTGAACTAACCTTCTTAGACACTGTTGGTTTATGTGATTCCTTCGCTGTCACTTACTCAGTTCCAACATTGAGAACATAGGACGCAAAGAAGGTAAATGCTCTTTAGCAACTCGTTTTCGTCATCGTATGTCTCGTCAATTCGGACTTTTGAATTTGCTTTTTCTATTCCACACTTTGGAAATTTCCCCCTCTCCGGTTACTTAAGCTGGTGTAATTCTGAGTGTTTTTGTGCTATCCAGGTGGTAAAGCAGCTGAAGGTATTTTCAGAGGATGATATCGAAGCAGCTGCAGAGGCTATGACGTAAGTTTAAATGAATTGAACAGAACGTATATATAGGAGAGAGGGTCGAGAGACTATACCTTGTCCCATGATGTTTCTGCATCAAACAATTTAGAAAATTTGAAAGTACCCAAGTGACCATTTTTGGGGTAAATCTGTTCATTTTGGTCTTCATGGTTCGAGTTGGAAGATTCTCCGTCTTTAATGTGTTTTTCCGTTTTGATTTCTTGAGAATCCACCGATCCGATGCAACACCCAGTTTAGAAGGCCGGGTTGAGTACCAAAACCCGACACACGACTTGAATTGGACGAATCTAGGGTTCTTACTTCTTTTTGGTTTTGAGTTCAGATTAGTATGATTCAGAGGGCTCCTGGTTTAGTAGATCGTAATGGTTTATTTTTTTGTTTGATAGCTCAATTGGAGTAATTGTTAGAAAAGTGGGTTGATGTTAAATTAGATTTGGTTTTGAGTGGTGAGAGAGGACACGTGTCAATTTGTGGGAACACTTTGTCAAGAGCAACAATATATATATTTATTTATATATATAACTTATAGTCCTGTGCATTGTACGAGTTTAAACACTAGTTTTTAATTAAAGTAAAAAAAAAGTTAAAACAAAATCCCTTTATTTTATTTTTCTTTCTTTTGTTCTTCCCCTCCTTCGTTATTCTTCCGGTTAATTTTCTCCTCCTTTGTTTTACTCGTTGAATTAATCTTTCCTCAAATTCGTTGCTTTCTTTCTTCTCATCGATCTTGTTTATCGTATTTTCATTGTCGATTCCACAGTTTCTCCGGTTATTTGGTGGCCGAACCTCGTCGGAATCTCTTAAAAGATCATCCTTTTGTCTTTGCTGTCGTTGCTCAGACTCCATGATGCAACATGATATTTAGATATTCCTAATATCTTTATTGTTATTTATTTTAGTAGTTAGTTTTTAGGGTTTTATGATTTTATTATAAATAGATTCTTAGATCTATTGTATTATGAATACTTTGATGTTTAATAAAAAGAACGCTTGTTCAAAAGAGATTTTTATAACCACTGTGAAAAGTATTCATAAAATATTTTGTGATGAGTATTCGCAAACTCTAGTTTTCCGGGTATTCTCGGATCTTTAGTTTTATCCTTAGCTTCCGCTTCATCACTCCAGATTCAATTGATCTTGTTGAAACTGATGACATGGTTGGTCCATAGAGGATGTATAGCTTATTCACTGATTTGGTCATTTCTCTTTTAAAGTTCTTCTTTGCCTTTGGCTAACTTTTCGTAGAAGCGGTTGTTATTGCAGATGAGTCGTATGTTTGGCATAGAGCATGAGTTTGGTGATGATGCCTTGAGGTTGAGGGCTTGAAAGAAGTGATTGAACAAGTTAATCAGAAATTGAAAGACCCGGTAGCATTCTCTTAACTGTTTAAATTCTTTGCTACTTTCTTTGAGTACTCATTAACTATTTTCTCAACTTTGTTCATGAGTTAAATTTGTACTTCTGTACAATTCATATTCCTTTCTGTTGGGGTTACGTTCCATATGCACAACATTCATAAGTTTGAGATCAACACACATAATATTATCATCAACCAAGTATCATACGATGAAGAAGATGCCTATTTTTCTGCAGAGTTTTGGCACTTGTGTGTATCTTGCTGTTTCACATACAAATTTAACAATTATTCACAGTGGAATCCAAGTTGTTCAGAACAAGGATGCGGATGCAACAGAAGTATCTTGATCAGTTCTACATGCTACACGATGGTCTGGAGAAGAAAATTAACAGTAAAAATATTAAAAGAAAGAAGAACAAATGAGGGGAAAAGAAATTTAGGGATTTTTTTTTACTATAATGCAAAACGACGTCGTTTCAACATTACACAAAAGTCAATGAATCTGAGTCAAATTTATATTTGTATATGTTAGTGCCTTTATTGGTAAATTGACAGGAAAAAATTCAAGATATTAGACAATGTAAATGTTGTTTAGTAAACTTAAAAAGTGAGTTCACGAAAAAGTAACCATTAGAGATCTAAAGGCACTAATCGACTTTTTTCATCTGTCGAAGGTTAGACCATGACGATGAGATCTTCAATAAATTTATTTTATTATTCTTATTTTTTTTTTTTAAGAAATCTCAAATTTGTTAAAATTTATATAGTATGTTATTAGACATATAATTTTCCGTTGAAAAAAACACATATAATCTCTTAATAAAAAAAGCAAACTTTGAAGGTTAAAATAGTTAACGAATAAGATACAGAAACGTGGGAGAAGACCAAAAAGAAGAAAAAACCTCTCTTTAGAACTATCTCTCTAGAACTCTCTCAAAGTTCCGGTGAGATCTAGATCTAGAGCCCCTTTCCGCCGTGTCTGAGCCACAATCTCGTGCACCGCGGCCCCCGGGCTCGTCGGTGAGCCCAGTGCCGGCGACGCTCTCCATTCATATCTCTTCTTCCCATCTTCTCCAAGTTTCTGCCATCTTCTTCTATAGAATCTCAGAGACAGTTGGCAGAGTGAAGCAGCGGTTCGGCGTAGCTTTTCTGGCCAAACTAGCTCGCCGCGAACATGCAAGAGGATCGACGCAGATTGGGAGAAGGAACCTCAAGGTGGGTCGGATCTAATCGCCGGAGGAAGAGGAAGCTTTGATCTACAACCCGAGGCGAGGGGAAGTTGAAGGATGAAGTTGAAGCTACACCTTACTGACGGCGACTGTTTCCATCCCCACCCACCGGAAACCTACTCCTTTTTTCCCAAGATGGTCGCGGAAAAGAACAACCGGTAATCTTCTCCTCTTCAAATCACTGTCTCATGTGGGCAAAGACAACGGTGTTGTGTTGTCTCTGTCTCGGAACTGCCGTCGGGCCACCGGAGATCCTGATCCGGTGGCGTCTGCAGCCACGTCGACGGCGGCAGCGGCAATATGGTTTTCCTCCTTTCGCCAAGGGTTGCTAGGGTTACTCTGCTGGACCCGCGCCTGTCTGGGCCTTAGCAAGCCCAATTCGATTATGTATATTTAGTTGGGCTTTGCTTTGGGTTTTTGATAAGTTGATCATGTAATGGACTATATCTGTGGTGTAAACTATGCTTATTTAAATTGAAAACCCTTTAACAAAAAAAAAGATATAGAAACATGCAAGTACTTTATAGGTCTGGTGTCGTTTTTATACTATACAATTAAACTTTTTTTTGCCAATCTAGCCTAATGGTTATTGGATATTTTTTATATCTCCACTTAAGGAGTTCGAACCGAGTCATGTTCGAAATGACATTGGAAGATTGTGCCACCTGGGCTATTAACTTCTGTCAATTAAACATTATAGTAAAGATAGAAATACCAATAACAAAATATGGCACCATTTGATTTGTGGTTTCATAAACTAATTCGAGTTCATGGGTTTAATTCAATCATGCGTTTTTTCCATCTTTTAGTTTTAATTTACTAATTAATATTATTTGACAGTTATCATTTAGTAGAATACTAGTATTTTATCCGCACTATGTGCGGGATTATGATTTTTAAAAGGTTATAAAATTTAATAATAAATACATAGTTTTATCAAAATAAAATAAAAATAAATACATAATTATAAAATTATAAGGGCAATTCTCATAAATAGCACCAAAAACTGACTTGTTACCAAGACTAGCACACACTCCCTTAACTTCCACAAATACCACTTTTTATGTGCTGAAAAGACCAAAATGCTCCCAAATTGAAATTAGAAAAAAAGAACAAAAACCCTAAAATCTTCAAACTGCGATTTTCATCTTCTCACGAGCTGCGATTTTGAGCTGCGATTTTCTTCTCACGAGCTTCTGCACGACGAATCAAAGCTTTCGTATAGCAACTCTATGTGCGATGAACTATTTCTCTTCTTTCTTATTTCCATTTGAGATTAGATCTCTTATATGAAATAGCCATCTCATGATTCTAATTTGGTGTTATGTGTCGAAGGTCATACGTATCTCAGGAACCTTAATTTTTTGATCTTGATTGTGGATTTGCTTGTGTTTACTTGTTTTCTACTGCTGATTTTTATAGTTTTCCCAAATCCTGAGAAAAGTTGATGTCTATTGTTGACTTGTCCCGTTTAAAGGAATCAAGCTGATGTCGACTTTCTTTTTTCTCTGCTTCATTATTTGTGGTTTAATCTTATGGTATTTTTAGTTCCAAGGTTATCACAAGCTTGTAATTTCAAGGGAAGATAATAATAGCTTATCGCTTTGTACTTTACTTTGCATTGTTGATTTTGTGATGCTTTCAGTGATGATTTTGTAAATTGAATTGTCTTCAAATCTGATATTTAGCTTGGATAACTTAATACAAATCCTTTTCAATTTTTCAAGTTTGATAAATTAAGAAAAGGTAGTTTTGGCCTTAACAAATCTAATAAACTTAAGCCACTTTCTGTTTTTTCATGTTTAAAGATCATATCTTACCTCATCTGATGATATATTGGTCTTAACCCTCTATGTTTCCTCTTTCAAGTCCAGTCTTAGTTCTATATATCTTTCTTTAACTTTGGTCTCCAAAGTTTTTGAAGTATCTATTGTCTCAGCTTCTGGTATAACAAGTGTCTCACCTTCTGCTATGTCTCTAACCAATACATGGTCTGGTTCCTCAATATCCTTTGACGCTTTTGTTTCACTGTCCTCTGCTTGTATTGTTGGTTTTTCGATAATCTTAAAACTTTCTTGAACCTGCACAAAACACAGTTTTGATTATGTTTATGTTTTGCTCAAATCTGATATATAGCTGCTTTGAAGATTTAAAACAAAACCTTCTCTGTTGTTTGGATTATACACTATCTTCTGCTATTATGTTTCTACCATGTCCATCAGTGGCTACGGATAAAAGAAAGCTTCATGTTAATGGTGAGGCTTATCATTTTTTCTATCATTAATCAATTGGTTGGTATTTTCATTCTTGTAATGTTGGCATTAGCATATGTGACATGCATTTTTTAATAGATTCTTCATCATTTCTATATATATTTGCTTTTGAAGCATCTTGGCTAAACTTCAAGATATTGTTCTGATTTTTGACTCATTGTAGATGAAGAAGCTGTTCGGAACACTGAGCCTGCAAAGAGGCAGCGTCGATGGAACTCTGAGAGTATTAAATATCCAGACACACATGCCAATAATAATGATTAAGTTGTAGTCAATATTAGTTTTAAGGAAAGCATTCCATATTTTTGTAATATTTTCTAAAATTGTGATAAAATTGTAGACAATACAACATATATATTAAAGTTTTTTTAATGTCAACGAAATAGAAGAATAAAACATATATTATACACATAGATAACAACCCTTTATTTTCATTTATTACGAATATGTTATGATAAATAAGTGTGATATGTTTTGTGACGATTTAGAAAGCCCATCTTAAATGTCTAGTAATTTTTCCTAAATTTTCATGATGTATTCCTGAATTTAGAGAGATTTAATAAAATTTAAATAAGAAAATAAACATTTAGGAAGACCTTACTGAATCGAATATCATATATAGTTTGTCTATTGAACTTAATTCTTAATAAAAGTTCGTAAACATTAGATCACCTTACTAAAGTGGATATCATATGTAGTTAGTCACTACTCATGAAACCTTCTATTGAACTCAATTATGGCAAAAAATGCATGTGTCATATATTCTTATGATTTATGAATCTCATCCTAAATTCCTAATTAAACATCCTACACTATCATGATGTCTTCCTAAATTAAAGAAAGATTTAATAAAATTTTAGTAAAAATCCATAAATTTTTAGGAAGACTTTACAAAATTTAGAAGATATTAGGAACTCTTATGATTTGTTTCTTTGAAAGAAAGCATATGTTGAGTGATCTACATAATTAATTTGCTAGAAGAGAAATAATTTGTATAGGGTATGCTTATGATCATTGAAAGAGTTTTTATTTTTAGACTTGGTAACGTGTTTTGTAATAAACATTTAGAGTTATTTTTTTGTGAAATTTTTCACATATTCTTAGAATTATTCACATGTGAATTGAATGTAGCAAGTAGAAATAATCGACTTTTACTTGAATGATTTATAAATCTATATGTGATCAAGTTGTAGTCCGCATGCGTCTCAAAGAAAGCATTCCATATTTTTATAATCTTTCCTAAAATTATGATAAAATTCCTAAATTTTGTGGCCTATTAAATATATCTAGTAAGGTCTTTTTCAATATCAATAAAATAGACGAATGAAACATATAATATATGCATAGGTAGCCACTTTTTATTTTAAATTACTAGCAGTTTGTTATGAAAAATAAGTGTGTCATGTTTTGTGAAGATTTAATAAGCTCATCTTAAATTTTTAGTAAATCTTCCTAAACTATCATGATGTCTTTATGAATTCAAAAAAGATTTAATAACATTTAAATAAAGGTTCACAAACATTTAGGAATACCTTAATAAAATGGATATTATATGTAGTTAGTCACTACTAAATACTAATGGATCTCTCTTGAACTCAATTATTACAAAAATAAATATTTCATGTATTCTTATGATTTAGGAATCGCATCTTAAATTTCTAATTAAACTTCCTAAATTATCAAGATGTCTTCCTACATTATGGAAGATTTAATAAACTTTCAGTATTGATTTATTAAGTATTGATTCATAAACACTTTGGATGATATTACTAAATTTTGGAGATATTAAGAACTCTTATGATTACCCTTCTTTGAAACTTTGGTAAAACTTTACTGAAAATCTATGATGACATTACTAAATTTTTAGGATTTCTTCTTGAATTACGGAAACTTAGGTAAAATTGTAGTAAAAGTTCATAAATATTTAGAAAGAGTTTACTAAAATATGTGTAATCAACACACAACTTTCAGTCAAAAGTAGTTTCTTCATATTTCATAACTAATTCAATGTTTCTCCGGAAAAAAAACTTCATTCAAAAGCCTTCTCATACGTGGAGACCAATCATACTGAAATTGTCTTAGATAAGAAACTTCTTAATAGCATCCTGCATAATTTGAATCTAAAAATTATTACCCAATAATTAATGTTGGTTTAACTTATAACCAAAGAACTATCTTCTAACTCCAAAAGAGTACACAATCCATATGAATTAATCAAGATAAAGAAAGTAAAACATCTAAAGATGAAAGTTAGAAGAAAAATAAAAACTCATGAAAGCAAGAACAGATAAAACTAGTAGTTAACTAAGAAAAGTCAAAGATAAAGAACCTTTTGATCATCACCACACTATGGAGTTGTTTTTGCAGCTATTGATACTCACACTGGAGGGAAAGTTGCCATAAAGAAGATTAATGATGTTTTTGAACATCTCTACGATGTATTTAGGATTCTCCGTGAGGTGAAGCTTCTTCGGCTCTTACGCCATCCAGATATAGTGGAAATCAAAAGCATCATGCTTCCTCCTTCTAAACGGGAGTTTAAAGACATTTTATGTTGTGTTCAAGCTCATGGAATCAAATCTTCATCAAGTAATTAAAGCTAATGATGATTTGCCTCGTAAAAAATTTCTGCATCAAAAGCATTTTCTAATTATATTACCTTTCTCTTTTAGATTAATGATTATGATAAACCAAAAGAAGATAATTTGACTTAACATTGAATCAAATTCTTAAGAATTCATAAAAATAACTTCAGATCTACAAAGTTCTTACTACCAGCAACATCATAGCAATGCACCAATCGAAATTCAGTACTCAGATTTGCAGATCTCATTAAGATCAAAAATCACAGAGAGAAAAGCTAATCGGAATCAAGATTGAAACATACTGTTGTGCTCATCGAGCCAGCGACTAACGTTCTCGAAGGTGGAGCTACGGGTGATATCGTACACGACGAGCGCTTCGACGGCTCCACGGTAATAAGCGGACATGACGGCACGGAAGCGGTCCTGGCCGGCGACGTCCCTCTTTGCCGTCAATGACCATGCTCTGAGTCTGAAACTCAGCACCGATCGTGGACTTTGAATTGATTTTGCTTGGATGGAGATCGATATCTTAGGGAGAGATGTCGAGATCGGAGGAGTGTAATTATTTTATTTATTTATTTTGTGAGATTGTTAGTAAGGGTATATTAGTCTTTATGTCCTCTAATTAATGGTATTTCTGGAACATAGTAGCTTGTGTGCTATATT
>OVAV01001023.1:0-14793 GCA_900406375.1 Iberis amara | reverse complement strand
GGATGTCCTGGCCAAGGAATAATGCTTCTAGCTAAGTGTGATCTGAAATTTCGAGTCTTTTGTGACTCCGATTCGGCCTCTTGTCCAAGGACTAGAAGATTTCTACCGGCTAATATTGTGTTCTTGGGACATTTTGCTATTACTTGGAAAACAAAGAAGCAAGATAATGTGTCTCATTCATCGGCAGAAGCCGAGTACAGAGCTATGGCAGCATCATTACATGAACTTAAATGGTTGAGAAGATTGCTTGCATATCTTGGAGTAAAACAAGAAGAACCTATGCAAATGTTTTGTGATAGCAAGTCAGCCATACATATAGAAGCAAATCCGGTTTTTCACAAATGAACGAAGCATATAGAAGCTGATTATCATAGTATGATAGAGGCAATTCAAGATCGACTCATTGTCACGCCACATGTGAAGACTACATAACACATAGCTGATTTGATGACTAAGGCTTTGGGGAGTTCAACCTTTCAGTATTTGATGTCCAAGTTGGGCATATGCAATCTACATGCTCCAACTTGAGGGGGAATATTGAGAAGAGTCTAGAAGAATCAAAGATTATTCTAATTGATATTGTGTATATCGTTTATGTATATTATGTTGTATTACGTTTTAGGAAATATTACGTTTATGGCAATCATAGGTTTGTATATAATTCACATTCCTCTAATGAGAAGAATAAGATATCAATTCATCTCTTTACAAAATGTTACATAGACGCCTCTTGTATCGTTAAAATTGAGTGAGTGTATGGAATGAGATTGGGTGAGTATAAAAAAAATTGGGTGAGTATCGAGAGATGATTAAGGGATTTAATCAAATAGTATACGAGTACAATATATCCTTGACGTTAATTGTGTATTGATACAAAAGCAACATCTTTACTATGGTATGACCAATGTATTTTGTAGAGAACTCTGAAGCTGAAACAAGTGTTTTCTTTAACTATATTTTTTAAGTGTGTTTGTTGCCAACTTCACTTTTATTCTATCAATGACTATTACAGAGTCTATTTCAAACTATTTCCTACTATGCTAAGCTCAAAATATTCGGGTGACATTGTTTTTCATGGGTCCAACCTTACCGCTCACACAAAATTAAATCACGGCTTATTTTGTGTGTATTTCCTTGGTTACTCTCGAATCCAAAGTATGTACATCTCCAATTTGATCGCTTTTTTTGTCTCTCGACATGTTCGGTTTAATGAATCGGCATCTCACTCGTTCATAATATACGTCTCTACCATACATAATCGAATGGCTAAATCCGATGTTTTGTTAACTCCGCCTCTTCCTTGACACCGTTCGCAGTAACATGATCTTTTCCGAGTCATGCCTTTTTGATTTATCTCGCAACCTATACTTCTCTGTTCAAGAGTAGATCCTATAGATGTTTGCATTTGATCGTGTGTGTCCGCTTCTTTATGAAAGTCGTAGTACTTCTGAACGTTGTTGTCCTTACTCCTTAGGTGGTGCCTTCGTCTTAATTTCCTCATTTTCTTCAATGACAAGATAAGTTCCTCTCCTGTTGTCATGTCTAGAATAACCCTAGTCATCATGAAGATGTCGTGGTTCGTAAGAGACTTCCTCTTTTTCTTTCTGACTCGTAGCTTGGTTTACGAGGTGTTTCTTACAAATTATTGTTCGTTCCTCTTTTATTTTAAAGAATATGTTTCTAGGGTGAATCGCATCTTCCAATATGTTGATCAATAGCTCTTGTTTGAATCGGGAGTCGTACCACAATGCATTTAATAGTGTTGAAATCGTGTCTTCATCACTGATAGTGATCTACGACTCTATGCGACTATTTCCTTTAACTTCTCGAGGATGGTTCGTAGTTACTCCTTGCTTCCTTGTGAAAGCGTCCATAAATCGGCAGTTGAAGTATTTTTCTTGATGAACGTGGAGCAGTGTTTAATGAATGCAATCGATAGTTGATATTAGTCGTTCACTGAGCTTGGCTCTAAGTAGGGCTAGGCATTTTAGGTGAAACCCGAACCGAAAAACCCATAACCAAAATCAAAACGTATTTTAAATTAATCCGAACGGCTTTTTGTTTTTTATTATGGGTATCCGAACCAAACTGGACCCCAACCGAAACCCGAATCGATATCCAAAAGCATGAATGTATATATATAAGTAATTTTATCGAGTAATTTGGATTTTTGGTTGTATTTTGGGTTTTTTGTTTGGGTAATTCGGGTGTTAGTTGGGGTTTGGACCCAAATTAACCGAATTATCCATGTTACCCAAAAAATCCAAACCGTAAACCCAAAATATAAGATCAAAAATCCAAATTACCCAAAAAATCCGGGAACAAAAATCTTGGTTCCATAATGGTTTTTGGTAAAAAAACAAAACTCGACTCGAACCAAAATCTACTTGGTTCTTATTTGGGTTCTATGTAGTATGATCTGAGAAACCTAAAACCCGAATTATCCGAACTGAACCCGAATGGAAACCTGAATCATCAGCTTACCTTTGATCCGTTGAGTGAGAGCCCTTCCACACGAGATTCCCGGATCACTATGGCCGACTTTCGTCTCTGTTCGACTAGTCGGTCTCACAGTCAAGCAGGCTTATACCCCTAGTTCTAAGTGGGCCGGAGAACCATGTTAGTGCATCACCGCTCTAATTCTCGACGAAGAACTAGTAGTTATCAACTTCTTTTTCTTCCGTAGTTAACGCTTATCCCATTGCGATCGTAGAAGCGGTACAGTAATTCCTGGGATACGTTTTTCCCTCATAGGTAAGTATCTTGATCTTGGTAGAATATTGTAGTGGTACATCGGTGATCTTTCGGTAAAATGGTGTGCATTATCTTCCACCACCACGCGCTTTAGTTCGGGTGCTAAGCTCGTCGTTTGATGTATTTTGGAAGTCATACTTCGTATATATGATCATGTTTGGTCAATCTTAGTGGTTTGGGAAATTGACAATGAAAGTGGATGCTGAGTGTCAGATCTTATTTGCGTTTGTCGTACGGTCTCATTGGGCGTCATTGAATCAAAGAGGACTTTGTTGAGTCATGTTGCTCTTGTCGATGTCACCTCATGTCCAAGCAGGTTTACAATCGTTGTGTATTTTAGGCTTACTTCGTCAGTTTCGACACAGAGTCTAATTATTTCTTGTCATCTCTTATTTAGAAGTTTAAGAACATCCTGGAGGATGGGTTCTCGTGTTCCCGCTTTTGATTTTCTTGGTCGTCTCTTTCCATGTCTTCTCGTTCCATCTAGTTGGCTTCACTGTTTGCTTTGTTCTAACTATTAGTTGGGTCGACGATCACATGTGGTATCGACTGTTATGACATCTCTGGTGTTTCTGGCATGTTAAATTTTGGTTCATGTGATTTTATCCCAAATAGTTTGTGAAATTCTTTTTTTATGAAACTGTCCCACATATGGCGTCAATTGTTGAATAAGGATTTTGCTACCAATTAAACTAAATCGAGTTCTGTTGGTTAAATTTGTTAACAAATTTTTTATGGATAACTTACTTTTGACTTATTTGACTCACATGTCGAATTCAATAATTTCTCGTGGGGTTTTTTTATCATCCAAATCCCTTATTTATAACACTCATACTACAATATTCCAAAAATATTTTGTCAATATAATAACATACTCCCTCTGTTTTTTAATATAAGATGCTTTTGAGTTTTCACACATATTAAGATAATAATTAATTTTTTACCTTAATTGTAACATTTTTCTCTCAAACCAATTTTCCATAACTTTAAGCCAATAACAATTCAATAAATTCATTTTTTTTATCAACATTTATTCATTTGATAACAAATTTGCATTAAAATTCTAAAACTTCTTTTTATTTGAAACAAGAAAAACTCTAGAAAATCTTATAATAAAAAACAGAGGGAGTATGAGCTTCCAAATCCTCCCCTATCTTCAATATCGTTCGAAGCCCACCTCGACTTCTACTAAAAAATTGACCTACCTCCACCTATTTTTCGTTGGGTCCTTATCCTAACTATGTGACTGATTTTCTATATGATCCAATTTTAACTTCAGATTTGGTTAGGTGTTAAACCATATATCAACAACATAGTTTAACTACAAAAAAGACTATCCGACCTTGAATACATAAACACGAAATAAGTAATTGAAACACGAAAATACATGACCAATCGATTAGTTCGATTGGTGGGAGTTTTAAATGCTAATTAGGTCTGTTACGAGTTTAAACAAAGACTTATTTTTAATAAGAAAAATTATGAAAAAGGTCTAGATGATCACAAGTATCGCAAGTCACAGCCTCATGTCATCGTGTGGTAGACGAAGAGAAGTTCTCTTACGTGTTATTGAGTTCTTTACTCTTTTGACCATAAGAGAAAGAAACGGCCAAGATCTCGCGTACGCAACTGGCAGAGAGAGATCCGGACCGTTGGAAAAAGAAATAAGCGCGTCCAAAAATCTTTATGTCCCAACTTTGTCCCCTTGCCCCCACATCCTCCCGACAACATCATAATTCTCATCTCTCTCTCTCTCTATAAACCTAATTTCAAAGCAAATCCCTTATATAAATCCATAATTTTCTCCCTAACAATGCCATAAGCAAACTCCAAAGGATCTTAACACAAACTCAAGAAGAAGACTAACCAAAGGTAAAGAAGAAGAGAGGTTTTAAGTTGAAACAAGTGTAGTGAGGAGAATATGACGTATGAGGAAGTCATTAATGGGCTTAACCTTAAGGACATAGAGCTTCGTTTGGGATTGCTTAGAACAGAACAACAACAACAACATCTAGATGTTTCTTGCGTCAAAAGCAACAAGCGTCAATTTCAAAGCAATGAAGAACACAACCTAAAAGTAGAAACTTCTCCTCTTTCTGCCAAGTAAGTTACTTTTTTCTCAAAATATAACCATCTTTTCTTGATATCGATTCAATGTACTAATAAAGACTCTTGCTCTGTCAACTTCAGAACACAAATCGTGGGTTGGCCTCCAGTGAGAACGAACCGGAAGAACAACAACAGAAACGTAAGTTGTGTGAAAGTGAGTATGGATGAAGCTCCATATCTACGTAAGATAGATCTAAAGATGTACGTAAACTATCCTGAGCTTCTCAAGGCACTTGGGAACATGTTCAAACTCACAATAGTTGAATATTCTGAGAGAGAAGGATACAAAGGATCTGAATTTGTACCGACTTATGATGACAAAGATGGAGATTGGATGTTGGTGGGTGATGTTCCATGGGACATGTTCTCTTCATCTTGCCAAAAACTCAGAATCATGAAACGACCTGCCTTATGATATATATCTTGTGTGTTCAAAAAAATTTTCTCATAGTTTCATACTTTAGAAGTAGTTGAGATCTATAAATTTGGTGTAGAGGAAAAAAAAGAAGAAGATAAAGTTATGTACAACATGTAGGATATATATACAATCTATACATTAGATGTAAAACTATAATATGATGCTTTTGTAAGATCGATTTTGGTTGTAAAGTTAATATTCATACATAACTGTCTCAAATTCTTTATCATATTCGAATTTTAGTGTCCTCTATTGTTTTTTATTTTATTTTATCAATTGGTGTTTTATATATTACAAATACAAATGGAGAAAGCGGAACTAGCGGAACGGAACTGGCGGAGCGAGCAGATCAAGCGTACCAGATGCGGATCAAACGGATCTAGCGGTTCTAGCGGATCGAACGCATTTAATAGTTACAAAAATGTTTTGTATGGTAAAAGCGGATAAAAAGCGGTTCAAATAAATATTTAAATAAAAAATATAAAATATTGTTGAAATAAGAAAATAAAAAATACATGAGTAACACATGATAAAAGTTACTACCAAATATTTCGGTTTGCCCACAACATATCCGCTATATTATCTCTAATGTTTGCCATATGATTTCCATCAGCTATCTCGACTGCTTCCATATCTGGTATCTCTGCCTCTGAATCCGTGTTACAATTACTAATTTGTTCCATTACTTATGCAAAATCATCATCTGAAAAATTTGCAATTCTGATAAAATTGTGTAGCCTCATTGTACCCATCACCACTCTTCTTTGTACTTCGACATTGTATCTCGAAAATTCACAAAGAATCCTCTATTTTTTCTTCTGAACTCCAAATGTTCTTTCAATAACAGATCGCAGGGATGCATGACATCGATTAAACAATTCCTGCTTATTTCTAGGAGGAGGTCCATTGTTGAACTGTGACATATTATATCGAACCACAATACTCCTTGATGATCTGTAGGGAGCAAGAAAACCTTGCTTATTTGGATAACCATAATCAACTACGTAATATTTTTCAGATGGTTGCGAAGAAAATCCAGGATCATTATCTTGCGCCATTGTGAGGACAATTGTATCATGGCAAGATCATGGGGCCCCGTTCCAAATATACGTGAAAAAAATATTTAAATCACATATTGCCATGATGTTGAATGATGTTCTATCGTGCCGATTCCAATACATTCCTTGTAATTCAGGCTTCACCTTCACGTAAACATGAACTCCATCCATTGCTCCAACAAAACCACTAAAATATGGCTAGTATCTTTGATCCATTTGTAGGAGTTCCGGAATCCTGTGTAATTCTTGTCTTGTCGGGGTATTGATATAGTCAAAAGCAAGTAATTCAGTTGCTCTAAGTACTTCAAAAAATTTCCTCTTCATTGTTTCTTGAGTTTGTCCAAAACGCATTCCAACATCTCTTTGAACCTCGTTGTGTCCACAAATTCGCATAAACATTGCCACACTCTCTTCAATGCTTACATTCATTGTTGCTTGCAAACCATAACTGTATTGCAGTTTATCGCACAAAAATCTGAAACCATCAAGGGACATACGTAGTAACTGAAGGCAAGCAACATTATCTTCTGGGACATACGTAGTAACTGAAGGCAAGCAACATTATCTTCTTGTAGTCTTCTCCATATATTTCTCCAAGCTAAACGACCACCTGTTTGGACAGGTCCTCTTTGAAATACTGGTTGTAGTAACCCATTGCTGGCGGAATTATTAACTCTTGAAATTGCTCATTTTCCAAATTCCACAACTCAAGTTTCTCTTCGTAACTTAGAAAGCGTATTTCTTGTGATCGTAATTGACAGATACGAAAAACCTAAAATTTATTAAAGACAAAATAAAATTAGATTCAAAGAAAACATACAACTAAAAACGATACATATTTCTTCACATTCAATATTATTGTAAAAAAAAAAATAAGACATGGTAACAAACAACAAAGACACAATAGTTAACTAGTTTTCGTCTCCCGAATCGCTTTGTTGTGTTTCATTTAAATTAGGTCCTGATTTTTTTCTCCATATACTGAACAGTCCTCCCGCTTTACGTGACTATGGCATTTTTCCTTGTGCAGTATAATCTGTGAAACCAAATTCTGGTGAAACTCCCTTATGACTGTTTGATGGTTCTTCATTAATTGTTGTCGTATTCTATTGCTTTTCCAATGTGAAGCCATGTTGTATATTTTTCTGAGTGGCCCATTGCGAGGTACTTGATGGTGAATTACATTGTGTAGCATTTGAATGTGAATTTCAAGTTGGACCACTTACTGATGAGCCCCAATGTTGAGCATTTGTGGCATAGCTCATTGCTGAGCATTCGGCGGCGTTCTCCACTGTTGAGCATTCGGTGGCGTTCCCCACTGTTGAGCATTTGGCGGCGTTCCCACGATTAGAAGCCATAACTACATTTGAAAATAAAAATTTAGTGTTATTCTTAAAAAAAAACACATTAGTGATAAGAAGTATATATTTATGAATATAAAATATAAGCATTTCGTCTAATATACTTATATATATAAATTTTTAATAAATGTACTTAACTGTAATTAGTATGCAAGTAATAGCTTTTAATAAAGAAATAATATATATTTACCTTATGAAGAAGTTGAAGCATGTTCATCAAATCGATTAATATAACTCTAAAATGATAAAACCAAGCTCCTGAGTTTTTTTTTTAAGTAAACCAAACTAATGAGATTGAAATTACAAAAGACTAGCGCAGCAGAGCTGATGAACATAGACAGAAACGTGATATGCTTCATTTGCTTTTATCTCTTTTTATAGAAAATTTTGAAGTGTTATTTTATTATTTATTTAATTAAAAAATATAAAAAGTATGTTGAGATGTGTTCACATGGATATTGGCACACTTGCTTTGTGATGTTTTATCACTAGAAGACAAAAATATGTGGACGACCCATGTTGCTCTATTAATGTACTAGAATTTGCTGAATGGTTTATTTTAGTGGTCCATCCTTCTTTGTGTATGATCCACCTTTTTCTCATACCTCCATTCAAGGCCTTAATATTTATACAGAAATGTCTCAAATTCTTTATAATATTCGAAATTATTTATATTTTTACTGTTCTCTATCATTTTATTTTATTTTATCAATTGGTGTTTTATATATTACAAATACATAAAAGAAAACAAAAACCGAATAGCAGGTTGGTCAAAGAAATTCTTATCTCTTATTGGGAGAGAAATCTTGCTGAAATCAATTGCATTGTCATTACCATTATACTCCATGGGTTGCTTTAAACTGCCACAAGGTACAATTTTTGATATTGAGAGCATTGTGTCCAAGTTATGGTGGTCAAAGGTTGAGAGTACAAGAATATCACCTATGCATTGGTTATTTGGGAATAGGATTGCATATCCAAAGCAAGAGGGTGGCTTAGGATTCAGAGATATTGAGCAGTTTAACAATGCTTTATTAGCAAAGCAAATTTGGCGAATTCAACAAAATCCTTGCAGTTTATTATCGAGAGTACTAAAAGGAAGATACTAGTCAAACTCATATATTCTATATACTTCACAAGGTACTCAGCCATTTCATGGCTGGAAATCATTGCAAGTAGGGCGAGATCTAATACAATTCGGTCACAATTTCATTATTGGGGATGGAGTCTCCACTCTTCTATTGAAAGATAACTGGTTACCAACTAATCCACCAAGACCACTAAAGCCAAAACATGATGATATCAATCCTGAAGATATGGTTTCCAACATTATTACAGAGTCTAACAAGTGGAATGAAGATCAAATTAGTGATTGGGTAGATTTTGATGATGCGTGTATCATAAGAAAGATAAAAATGCCTCAGAACAAGGTTGATGATGAATTGATATGGCCATACAACAAAGATGGTATCTACTATGTGAATTATGGTTATTGGGTTGCTACACATATACACTCACTTGTAAATAGAGAGCCTATGGAAACTGAAGATATTGACTTGTAGAGTAGGATTTGGAAACTGAATATAATGCCAAAGGTTAAGTATTTCCTCTGGCGAGCAACTAAAAACATTCTAGCGACAAAGGGTGAATTACATCGCAGACACATAGCTTCTAATGATTCATGTACTGAGTGCCATGCCACTGAAGATTCAAATAATTTATTCTTCCTCTGTCCGGTCATCACACGAATTTGGGACACAAACAACTCCCAAATTTGTGTTTATCATCACCAAATGAAAGTTTTAAGATAAAGTTGAAGAAAATTATTCACTACTATTATCTTTGCTCAAGTACTTAGATCCAAAGATTATTGCCTTTGTGGATTTTATGGCTGATCTAGAAAGGCAAAAATACAGTTGTCTATCAAAACAAGCGTATTCCATGGACATCTTTGATTCAGTCAGTTGTATCAGATGCAGAGGAATGGGAACAACATCATCCTGATACCACTAGTCATGCACGAACAAGTACTTATTCAAAATGGGAAAGACCAGAACCAGGATGGCTAAAGTGCAATTATAAAGCAATTTTTTACATTTCACATTCAAGAGCAAATGCGGGCTGGCTATATAGAGACTTATATGGTATCCTTTTAAGTTCAGTACAAGTCACATGTAATGTAATCGAGAATGCATTACAAGCAGAAGCATAAACACTTGTAATGGCTATGTAAAATGCCTAGGTATTGGGATATAGAAGAGTGGCTTTTAAAGGTGATTGTGAATTCACATCTTATTTGAAAAATTATAAGTTGGAGAATTAACAGCGTAACCACCTTCATTGGAAGAACAAATTCACAGATTTTCGTTTACGTTGGACAACAAAAAATTCAAATAAAAGAGCACATATTCTAGCAAAGACTCAATCTTCAAACACAAGTTTATTCTCAATTCATAAGTTTGTTCCGTCATGTATTACATAAAGATTACTTTGTATCGAATACTTAATATTAATCTAAAGTGTGTTAAGAAAAAAAAAAAACCGGAATTTACAGAATTTTTGTAATTCGTTGTGTTCTCTATAGTTTTGGGAGAAATAAAAATGTAATATTTTAAATAAGAATGGGCATATTTACGTCGAAAATTTTCAACTTTTTAACAAAATGATTTAGATGGCTAGAATCTTTACTCACCCAATCACTTGCTCCACAAATTTGGGATTTGATTCGACCTCCTCTCATCGTTATCTTCGTCACTTTCATTTCCGTCGAACTTTCACTCTTTCACACATTCAATCGCCGTAAGCTCTTCTTCTTATTCGATGATGATTTTGATTTTATCGGTATCTTCTGCTTAATGTTTTCTATCCAACAGTTCCCTCTTTAACTGTATTTTCGTTTGTTTGTTTTTTTCCAACGAATTGGGTTGTTTAATAATTACGGATCATGTTTCCAATTACTGGAATTGTTTAGTACTAATCATAAGATCAACTCTTTAGCTACTTGTTTCAGTTGCAGAGCTTGGATTCGAAGATTTGTAGCCATGGATTCTTCTGGAACTGATTCGGCGAAGGAATTGCATGTTGGCTTGGACCCAACTACTGAGGAAGAGTATGTCACTCACTCAAATTTACTTAAAGAGTTCATCAATATTCCAAACATTGACAAAGCTTGGGTTTTCAACTCTGATTCTGGTAAATGGCTTTTACATATCCAAGTTGAAACTATGTTCTCAAGATCTTTTGTTGTTGTAGATTAATCAGACCAACTAAAATGATAATTTAAGAGTTTCAATTGTATGAAAACGTTGCTGCAGGTTCTCAGGCAATGTTTGCCATGAGCCAAGCAAACCTTTTGGCTAATAAAAGGAGGAAGTTTATGTTATCTGGTCATATTGCAAAGGAAAGTGACCAATCTGTGATCTTTCACTGGGCGCCTTTTCCCATCGAGATGACTGGTGCATCGGCTTTTGTCCCATCTCCATCGGGTTTGAAGCTCCTTGTAGTTCGAAATCCTGAAAATGAGTCTCCTACAAAATTTGAGATATGGAGGTCGTGTGAACTAGTGAAGGAGTTCCATATTCCACAGAAAGTTCATGGCTCTGTATATGTTGATGGATGGTACCACACTTTTTTTAGCTGATTTTAAAGATAGTTTCTTGGAGAAGTAGAAAAAAATTGAGTTAGGCTTGTGTTATGATGCAGGTTTGAAGGGATCTCTTGGAACTCAGATGAGACTCATGTTGCTTATGTTGCCGAGGAACCATCTCTTCCTAAGCCTACATTTGACCATCTAGGTAATTACAAAAAAGGAAATTCTTTAGACAAGGATATTGGAAGCTGGAAAGGTCAAGGAGATTGGGAAGAGGAATGGGGAGAAGCATATGCAGGAAAGAAGCAGCCTGCGCTGTTTGTTATTGGTGTCGACAGGTTTTATCAATCTCTCCTTAAGACAAGAACATTACTCTTGCTTTACTCGTTACTTTTTGTGATGGTTGTTTCTCTTGTGTTGTTAACAGTGGAGAAGTTGAGTCAATCAAAGGAATTCCAAGGTCTATAAGTGTTGGACAAGTTGTTTGGAGTCCAAAGAGTAAAGGTTCAGCTCAGTATTTAGTTTTTGCCGGGTGGTTAGGAAATAAAAGAAAGTTTGGCATTAAGTACTGCTACAACAGACCATCTGCCATATATGCAATTAAGTTCACAGAGATGTCATCAGGATCAAATTCACTAAAGTGAGTTTTTGGTTTCTATAACTCACTAGTAGACACTTGATCATTCCTAATTCCCGAATCTTACAGAGATTTTTTTTTTTTTTTTTGGTTCCAGGGATGATGCAGATGAAAATTTCCCAATTTATAATTTGACTAAGAGCATAAGCAGTGGTTTTTCTCCTCTGTTCAGGTTTACATCTTTTGAAATGTCTTCCTTTCCTTTTGAAACTATGAATTTATTAGCCTTCTTACACAACATATCCTAAATATCTTCCCTTACAATAAGGCATTGACGTGCAATATTCACGATACTTTTTCCTTTCTCATACAGCAAAGATGGCAAGTTTCTTCTGTTTTTATCCGCAAAGAACGCTGTTAATTCCGGGTCACATATGTCAACCGAGTCACTTCACATGATTGATTGGCCAAGTGATGGGAAATTTCCTGAGTCAACAAATATAGTTGATGTGGTGAGCTTATAGGGCTATTTTTCTATTCTTTGTAGACACGATAGCTATGGTAATCAAATTATAAACTTAAATGTTATTTGGTGGTACTGAGATATATCTTGTAATGCAGATTCAAGTTGTGAATTGTCCTGAAGACGGCTGTTTTCCTGGTCTTTACAATGCCAGCTTTCTGAGTGATCCGTGGCTGTCAGATGGACATACTCTTATGTTGTCTTCCTACTGGCATAGTTGTCGAGTAATACTCAGCGTGAATTTGCTAAGGTGACTGATGAGTAGATGTTAAAAGTTTCCCCTATATCTTCTCCTAATTCGCTGACTGACGAATATATCTTTTGACAAAATTACAGCTGCGAAGTGTCACGTGTCAGCTCTAGTGATTCAGATTATTCCTGGAGTGTTCTTGCACTAGATGGTGACAATATAGTTGCCGGTAACAGCTTTGAGAAACTCCTGTTTCATATCATTTTAAACACACTCCAGACTTGAAATAACAATATACATTCCTTTTTTTGAGTAGTGTCTAGCAGTCCAGTGACTGTTCCTGAAATTAAGTACGGAAAGAAGGTTCTTGATTCAGCTGGAAAGCCTTCCTGGCAATGGTCCAGTATCCAAAGACCGATATACAAATGCTCTGAGAAGGTAAGCCATGTCACTGGACCCTTTTTGATTCATATGATGTCAGGGTTTTTCCTAATCTGTCTTCATCTTTTGAGTTTTGACTGCGACAGGTCATGTCAGGCCTTTCATCTCTTCAATTTAAAATTATAAAAGTGCCTGTAATTGATTTTTCTGAAGGTGTTACCAAAGGTACTTAAAACTTATCTTTTTGTTTATGTACAAACAAGATAGTTTATGTAAAGTTGGGGTAGGAACTTAGGCCCTGAATACAATGTTATTGTTTGTGTCAGGGGCCGAAAAACCTTTTGAAGCTATATATGTATGGTCATCCAAGTCTAAAGAGAATGGGAAATGTAATCCCTTAATCGCTGTGCTTCATGGAGGACCTCATACTCTTTTACCATGCAGCTTCTCCAAGAATTTAGCCTATCTCTCCTCAATTGGGAACAGTCTGCTCATTGTAAATTACAGGTTCATGTAGTTCGAATTTTGCACTAGTTAAATAACCTTTTGGAGATCCTAATTTGGTTTTTTGGTGATTCACTTAAATTGAAGGGGTTCGGTGGGATTTGGAGAAGATGCTTTGCAGTCTCTACCTGGAAAAATTGGGACACAGGTAATGTACGCTACTGTAATATCATTTCTCTTCTTTTTTTGAGATGCATTCTTCTTAATTTTTCTAGCTTCGCTGGCACAGGATGTGAAAGATGTGCTCACAGCTGTAGATCATGCCATTGAACTGGGACTTGCAGACCCTCGTAGAATAACCGTGCTAGGTGGTTCTCACGGTGGGTTTCTGACTACTCACTTGATTGGCCAGGTACTCCAGTTATACCTCTGAGTTGATGGCACCAGACTAAAACATCATCATCCTTACACACCGAGATTTTTATGTAGGCGCCAGATAAATTTGTGGCAGCAGCTGCAAGGAATCCTGTATGCAATATTTCATCAATGGTTGGGATTACAGATATACCTGATTGGTGTTTCTTTGAAGCATATGGGGACCAGACTCACTATACAGAAGCCCCCTCGCCTGAAGATCTTTCTCGGTTTCATCAAATATCCCCTATCTCACACATCTCAAAGGTCAAGCCAACCAGGTTTATCCGTTTCTTCAATACGTTTTGAAGACATCTAATGACTCCCTTCTTATGTATTTACTTGTGCAGGTGAAAACACCCACTTTGTTTCTTTTGGGAACTCAAGATCTTCGTGTTCCCATATCCAACGGATTTCAAGTAAGTTGTTCAAGTTTGTGAACTTAAATTCATTGGTAAATTGTGCTTATTATTGATTGTGTAAATAGTACGCGAGGGCGTTAAAGGAGAAAGGAGTTGAGCTTAAAGTTCTCGTCTTTCCCAATGACAATCATGCCCTAGACAGGTAAAAAAGCTCAAAGCTGCCATTTTTGTTCTTCATAGCTAAAGCATCTTCGATTTCATGTTTTGTGTCTTGTGATTTTTGATTGTGTATGCAGACCACAGACAGATTATGAAAGCTATCTCAACATTGCTGTCTGGTTCAACAAGTTTTGCAACCTGTGAAACTCTCCAGTTATTTCAATTTGTACTCTTATCAAGTGAAGTGATAATAAATTTAACTTTTGAAGGATAATCATTTGGTTCACTGACTTTATAAGACCGCCACTTCCGGTTTAGTCTTGTAATACAAAGGTTCCACTTAGGGATGTTAAAACGGGCCAACCCGGCCCGTTTAAGCCCGGCCCGTTTAATACCCGGCCTGTTTAGAGTTAGCCCGTTCTGACCCGTTTAGAAACAACCCGTTTATGACCCG
>OVAV01001022.1:0-14793 GCA_900406375.1 Iberis amara | reverse complement strand
TCTTTTACATCCTTAGCTCCTCGCTTTCTTTGCTCTTACATTTGACAGATGGATGAAACACCCACTTGAAGATTACCTTATGCATATCCTTGCGTGGGTTCGTATAAGGAATGTGCATGTTAACTACTATAAAGAGTCTTCTTTCTTCAGACTGGGTGACATTATTGGCGAGGTGAAGGAGGGTGCTTTCGACCCTACAAAGTCGCAGGTGATGGACTATGTTAGAGTGCTTATCATGTTCAATGTTGCAAAACCTTTGCGTAGGTCTAAAGTGGTTCAATTTCCCAATGGTGTAGAGGCCAACATATTCTTTGACTATGAAAGAATCCAGAAAATATGTTTCAACTGCCAGAGACTAACTCACGCTAAAGAAAACTGTCCCCTTTTAGTGTCTTTTGAAGGGGAGTCTTCAGTCGGTAACGATCATGTTCTCAAGGTCGATAAACAAAAATTTCTTTCTGTATTAAAGGAACAAGATCCATTGTATGGAGTTCTAATGGAGAACCAAGTGTGTATTGACCCGAATACATGAAAACACATAATTGCTCCTGAAGTTTTTGAAAATATGTGACTTTATCTCAATGCTTCGGAGGGTGCAGAAAGAAGGGTAAGAGAAGCTAGAATCAAGTCGTCTATAGCTGATCTTGCTAGTGATCCTATGGTACAGAAAACCATCATGCGTCTTGAATCTCCAAGAGTAGTCACGCTAAATTTTAATAAAGGGAAAGGTTTGGTATTTAACTATTCACTGGTTAAAGAAATACAATCAGAGAACAATATTAATAACCAACATGATAAGATTTTGTCTGCATCTATCAAGGTTGCTGGAAGAAGACAAGTTTCAGCACCTCACGACATTTCATCGATACCTCATCAATCCAATCTGATTAGGGATCCTTTCATCTTTCAGTCTAGATCAACGGTTATAAACCAGAGGTCTTTTGACTCCGGATCTCAAAGTGGAATTTCTAGGCGTAGAAGAAGACCTTTCAAAGCTAAAAGACAGTCACTTAACCAACAGAGGCCAAGTGCCAATAAGGAAGATGAACAAGCGAATAAGTACTCTTCTGATGGAACAAAAAGGAAGATTTCTTATGAAGGGAAAGATTCTACAAAACATGCTAGGCTAATAGTGGATGTGGTGATCCCGCATAAGGGATCACCAGGTTTAATATGAAGATGATGTCCTGGAATTGCCAAGGGATAGGCAGATCCCAGGGCCTGGCAATTCCTTATCTCAGAGCCTAGATCAAATCTTTTATGCCATATTTTTTGTTTTTGATGGAGACCATGAATGGAAGAGATGTGCTTGTAGATATCCAATCATGACTTGGTTATGATAAGCTATTCACAGTTGATACTACAGGTCATCGAGGTGGTATAACAATTTTTTTGGAAGAATTGCCTCAATGTAGAGATTTTGTCGTATGACCAGAATATTATCGATTGTATAATACACTATGAAGATTATAGTTTCTTTACAACTTGTGTTTATGGTGACTCTTATCATAAAAATCGGATGATTCAATGGGAGAGGTTAAGCAGACTTGGTGCAGGCAGAACATGGAAATGGTGTATGGTGGAAAACTTTAACGAAATTCGTCACAATGGGGAGAAATTGGGTGGACAAATGAGGAGTGTCTCATCCTTTTTGCCTTTCAACAATATGTTATTAGCTTGTAAGGTGGACGAACTGCAATATCATGGGAATTAATTCACATGGGATGGCAAAAGACACAAATTATGGATACAAAGCAGATTGGATAGATGCTTTACCAATAAGATTTGGACCAATCAATTCCCTTCAACATCACAAAAGTTTTGGAAAAAAGAACAAATTACAATGGTTGAAAGAAAGTGATTTAAATACAAAATTTTTTCACTCCACGGTTAAGATGAACATGAACAAAAACAGACTGGAAATGTTAGAGGACAACAATGGTGCACAACACAAAACGAATTATGCCAAAGGAGAAGTGGCTATTGCTTACATTAAAGATTTATTTCAATCATCAAACCCATCAAATATAAGAAAAAACAAAGGAAAAGTTCTCCGAAGGAAAAGTTATGATTGAAAGACTTATAATGGGCTTTTAGTTAAAGCCCAATGTATTGGTAAGAAGATGGAAACCCTAAAACAAAAAAGAGAAATATAAATAATTTCGTCTCAACAATAATCAGTTCTCCGCCACAACAACCTCCACAGAGAGGGTAGAAGCAAAAAATGGTTTCGCTCAAGCTCCAGAAGCGGCTCGCTGCATCCGTGATGAAGTGCGGGAAGGGGAAAGTTTGGCTCGATCCAAATGAAAGTTCTGATATCTCCATGGCTAATTCCCGTATGTTTTTCTTTTTGCTTCATTTTGTTTTGTTTAGCTTCGTTTCTAGGGTTTGTTTCGTCAATGGTGGTAGTGAATCGAGTAATTTAGCTTTTGTAGTGTTTTGAATTGCTTTGTTCGTTTTCGGATCTGCAGTTTATAGCCACTGCTTTATGTAAAATGTGATTGATTGTGTCATGAATTTAGGATCGTGAATCGAAGGTGATGAGTGTGTTATTGTTCAATTTGATTACTGATGTTGCAATATCAGACTGTGGATTTGTATAATGTTACATTTCTTAAGAGACTTTTGGTTGTTTTTGAACAAATCTATAGGCCAAATACATCAGGAAGCTTGATGTTTTGACATAAATGATTGCTGATGTTGCAATTTGAGGCTGTGGATTTGTATGATGTTACATTTCTTAGAGACTTATGGTTGTTTTTTGAACAAATCTATAGTCCAAATACATCAGGGAGCTTGATGTTTTGACATAAATGATTGCTGTTGCTGCAATATGATACTTTGGATTTGTATAATGTTACATTTCTTTGAGGCATATTGTTGTTTTTGAACAAATCTATAGGTCAAAACATCAGGAAGCTTGTGAAGGATGGTTTCATTATCAGGAAACCAACTAAGATCCACTCTCGTTCAAGAGCACGTCGTATGAAGATTGCTAAAATGAAGGGACGACACTCTGGCTATGGTATAAACTCCATTGGTTTTGTTTGAGTTTCAGATTGTTGGCTTTGTATAACTGTGTCTTATGTATATAGGTAAACGAAAGGGTACACGAGAAGCTAGATTACCAACAAAGGTATTGTGGATGCGTAGGATGCGTGTTCTAAGACGTCTGTTGAAAAAATACAGAGAGTCTAAGAAGATTGATAAGCATATGTACCATGACATGTACATGCGTGTTAAAGGTAATGTTTTTAAGAACAAACGTGTGTTGATGGAGAGTATTCATAAGTCAAAGGCCGAGAAGGCTAGAGAGAAGACTTTGTCTGATCAGTTTGAAGCTAAGAGAGCTAAGAACAAAGCGAGCCGTGAAAGGAAACATGCTAGAAGAGAAGAGCGTTTAGCTAAGGTAAAACTATTCTTCAGATTGAATAATTCGGAATAGATTGTAGTGTATTTGGTTACTGACTCTTATGTGTTTCGGATTGTTGCAGGGTCCGGGAGGAGATGTGGCGCCTGTTACTGCAACAGCACCAGCCGCTACTCCTGCTCAAACTGAGTATGTTTGATCTCAAAAGTGATATACATTGAGTTTTGATCCAAATTAATTAAAATCTAATTGAAACTATTGTTACCCTTTTGTGTAGTGTGCCGAAGAAAAAGTCTAAGAAGTGAAGAGAACAATAACAAGAAGCTATTTTTAAACATGACTTGAAGAAGATTTTGAATGTTTTATGAACATTGTTTTGTTTTTGTTGTTGCAAGAATACTTTCTTTTGAGCTAAGAACATAAATTATGTTAGTTCATCGTTGTTATGCATTCAAATTATGTTAGAACATATATTCGTTCATATAACAAGTAACAAAATCATTAATAGTGAACATCACTAACTGTCAAATTTAAATTAATTAGTGAACAATGTAATAGACTGTTATTGTAGCTTATATTTTTTTGTATGGTTGTCTAAATTGCATAATTTTTGTATGGTTGTCTAAATTGCTTAGTTTTTCATAAAGATTTTGAATCCATATTTAAATCAATTAGTGGACAGTGTAACAGACTCTTATGTGGTTCGGACTTAATAAGTGGATTTGCTGTGACTAATTTGTGTAACTGTTGTTTCTTAGACGAATTATGAGCAGATACATTATGAAGGAAATGTTGACATATTCGTAGAAACTTGGTTCTTTAGCTTTTGGAAACCAAAGCAAAAAGTAGAAGACGCCCACCGTGGGGCTCGAACCCACGACCACAAGGTTAAGAGCCTTGCGCTCTACCAACTGAGCTAGACGGGCTTGTTGCTTAGCCTGAACCTCGTATACTCTTTAATACAGAAAATACATTCCCAGCCACACCAAGCAAAAGATATTGGAATGTATGTTATTATGCAACTAAGATAATGAATTTAAGTTAGTTAATTATTATACTTGAAAGATTTCTTACATATTTTGTATGGGCAAATACCCAAAATTTTACTTCTGTTTGAAAAAATTGAAAGTTTGTTATCATGCCTTTTAAAGATCCAGTAACTACAATTATTTTAAAAATCATGGATATTAGCTCACAAATTACAAAAGTTTAGTATAAATGTATAATTAACTACTTTAAACTTATTACCTGAATCTTTATGAAAAGATAATAACATGGATTTCAATTTACTCATTTCAAAACAACCATTGGTATTACTCCACAAAATATGTAAAATAAGTCAACATATAAAAGAAATATATGAATTATAATAATTAACTAATTTCAGTTTATCACAATAAAATTACATTAATACCAAGCACCTGACTTACCATTAAAACTTTCACATCTTTCACTCTGTTTTTACTCAGAAGAAGTCACATCTATAATCAAACATTGATAAGGACAAGAGAGAAATACCCAAAAACGAGAATTTCGATTATCAAAATTTTATAACCATTTTAGCATTGTAAATGTTTATAACAAAAGTGAGCACAACATTCAAAGATCTCATAATCATTATCATCATTCATCAGCTTGGAACTAAAATCGGGTTCGTATCTTTGTAAATCTGATACCTTGTGCATAGCTTTCTTAGTGTTGCAACCGAATGCTGCATCGAGTTTAGCTTTCTATCTCGGTACATAGCCTGCTCAAGCAAAATAAGAGTTTAAAAACAGAACTGACAAATCAAACCAAAGAGTAGAATCAGTATATCTTAGAGATCCAAACCTCAATGTCATCTCCATATTTCTCAATCAAACGACTTATATGTTTACGTTGCATAGTTGTTAGTGGCTGTAAAGGAGCACTCTTTCCATCTTTTCTTTGCTTTCCTAATGCTGTCTTAAGATCTACACTTCTCAAAAACAAAGAATTAGCATTAACTCAGAGACTTGAACTCTTAATCTTTGACTTCTAAATTTGTAAAACACTTAGACACAGTGATGCAGAATAATCTAAACATCATTTAGAAGTAAACAAAGATATTTGTTTGAAGAAGCAATGTACTTCAAAGGCATAATCAGTTTCCCCTTAATTTTCCACCTCAAACCCTAATTTCTATCACATTTTTTACTTCTAAATTTGTAAAACACTTAGACACAATGATGCAGAATAATCCAAACATCTTATAGAAGCAAAACAAAGATATTTGTTTGAAGAAGCAATGTTCTTCAAAGGCATAATCAGTTTCCCCTAAAATTTCCAACTCAAACCCTAATTTCTATCACATTTTTGATTTTCCTAAATACGAACTAAAATTATCAATGATCTGAAATCGAATCAAGGAAAGAGGATAAACACATACCGTCTTCCTCGAGCTCGCTACCAGAATCAATAGGCTCGAATTCTTTAGCAATAGGATCATCGGTCGGTGGCACAACAGGCGGAGGAACATTGAGTGAGTCATCTTGGATCATATGATCAGTACGAGCTCGGATTCCAAGCAAATTAGGATTAGAAACGACACCGAAGGATTTATAGTTCTGGATGACGCTAGCCTTATCGTCCCAATCAGGGACATCGTCCGCCATTAGGGAGCGGAGCTTAGGTGGGAAGTTGAAAGCTGGCTTGAAGATATTAGGATTCTTCTTAGGAAGAGCAACGCGAACTTTAGCCCTAGAGTTCTTGTACTTTCTTCTCGATCTCGCCATTTTTCTCTATGTATCTCACAAAAATTTTCTTTTGCGATGTAGAAGAAAGCTGAGAGATGAAGTTCGCGGCGGAAAGGGTTTAACAACAAGGGTTTTATCAAAACGACGACGTTTTAACAGATAATCTATTGGGCCTTTTATTTTTTGTCACCGATCTATTGGGCTTTACACATCTCATTTTGCTAGACATCGAATTTTGGTTTGTATAAGTTCATTTACAATCATTTATAAGTTAATTTACAACATTTATAAACTCTTTATAAACTCATTCAAAAATAACATAATTGTTTTAGCTTGTGATTCAAAAATATCATACATTTCTAATTATTTTTTTAAATATCATAAAAATATTTTTGTTTTTTTCTAAAGTACTATAAATTTAAAATAAATTTTAATATTTCATATTTAAATCTTAAACCCCAAAACTATATACTTTTTAGAAACTTAGTTAGAGCATGCATTAGCTCTTTTAAGTTTTAAATCATCATCAATGAATCTCAATTTTAATTTAAATATATTAAAGGTATCTGATTAAATTAAATAAAGTTACAGTAAATTATCTAACCATATATATACTACACAGATTGTACAGCTAATGTTGGTAATTTTTTTGGAGAAAACAAAAAATCGAGGGGCCTCCGAGCAAAACATTTTATGAATATTTCAAGAAAACTCTCTCTCTCTTTCTCGTTAGAAGAAGTAGCTAAGTGAAGTCTTCTTCCTGGAGCCACCTTCTCCATAAAGATCGTTCCATTGCTTAAGCTCATTCATGTTTGATGAATCAGACGACACACTTGCACATACCTACAAAATATCAAACATTCCATTTTCACATCCCAGAAAAACCACACCACAAGTTAACTTAAATACTTAAGTGTGTTTCACTCACCTGTTCATGTGCGACCTTGAAATCATTCATGTTCAATGGTCTTACGTCGCTACTGCTATATAACTGTGGCGTTGGTCTGTTTTCGGCTTGAGCTACACTCATCTCCTGTGAGTCAATAAAACATAGTAATGGATTACATCAGGAAACCAATAAGTCATACGTAATAGGGCATTTGGTTTGTTCGGCTTTTTTGGTCGAATTAAACCGAACAATAGTTCGTTTCGGTTATGTTCGGTTTTTTCGGTTAGAAAATCTTAATTTCAGTTAATTTTTTGGGTTTTTTCTATTTATTTTCGGCTTATTCGGTTAATTTTTGGGTTTTTTGGATTTTTTCTGATTATTTTCGGTTTACTCGGTTAATTTTATCAAGTTTGGTTCGGTTCGGATCGCGGTTCGGATCAGTCCAGATCGGTTAATTTAGTATCAAAAAAAATTTGTTGCCGAACCAAAAACCGAACTAAAATAAAAAAATGTGCCGAACTGAACAGAAATAACCAAATAACCCGAACCGAGCTAACCGAACTAAATTTGGTTCAGTTCGGTTTTCATGCCCACCCCTAGCCATTATGATTATAAAGCAGAGCCAAACCTTCTTTTCTTTTTCCAGTATCTCTCGGATAGGAATATGTGCAGCCGTTACGCAAAGATTCTGCAAAACAAAAATCATATGTTATCTTTTCGCTTCACAATGCAATTTTTTTCATAAATGAGTTTTTGCTTTCAAATTACAAACCTTTAAGTCACTTCCTGAGTACCCATCTGTCATATTTGCAACAGCTTCTAAATCTACATCATTTGCCAACTCTTCTTTCGCCAAAATTACGCTCAAGATCTTTGATCTGTTTGCTGAATCCGGCAAATCAACCATCAACCTTCGAGGGAGCCGTCTAATTACGGCTTCGTCAAGGTCGAATGGTCTATTGGTAGCAGCCAATACTAAAACTCTTTCTTTATCCTTTGTCCGTAAACCGTCCCAGTTTGTCATAAATTCATTCTTCATCTTCCGCATAGCTTCATGTTCTCCTGGATTCTCTCGTCTTCCCAACATGCTATCAACCTCATCAACAAATATGACGCTTGGAGCTATCTTACTCGCTAAAGAGAATACAGCTTTAACATACTTCTCTCCCTCGCCAAACCACTGCAAGAAAATACATCAAAATGTCAGAGAAAACATTACTAGGGCTGAGCATTTTACCCGAAACCCGAACCGAAAAACCCGGAACCGAACCGAATTTTCAAATAAACCGAATGGGTTTTATAATTTTTTTAGTATGGGTACCCGAACCGAACCGGACTCGAACCGAAAACCGAATGGGTACCCAAAAACCCTAATGTACTTATACATCCAAGTAATTTTTATCGATAATTCGGGTTTTTGGTTGTCTTTCAGGCTTTTTGGTTTGGGTAATTCGGGTTTTAGTTGGGTTTTGGACCCAAATACCCGAGTTATCCATGTTACGCAAAAAATACAAACGGTAAACCCAAAAATACAAGACACAAAAAGTAAAAATTACCCAAAAAACCCGAACAAAAAAATTCGGTCCCGTATCGGGTCTTCGTAAAAAAAACAAGACCCGACCCGAACCCGAATAGACCCGACCCGAACCCGAACCGAAATCTACTCGGTTCCTATTCGGGTCTTATGTAGTCGGACCCGAAAAACCCGAAACCCGAATGCCCACCCCTAAACATTACTAACGCGGGTTCACATTTCTAAGAAATCAATACCTTTGAAGTGATACTGGACATTGAAATATTGATGAAGTTCGCACCAGCCTCAGTAGCTACTGCTTTTGCAAGCATTGTCTTTCCCGTACCAGGCGGTCCAAACAACAATATACCCTTTGTAGGCTTTGTAAGCTGGCCTTTGCCATACAATTCAGGTCTTTGAAGAGGAAGCATCACCAACTCTTTTAAAGTATCTTTCACATTTTCCAAAGCCCCTATATCATTAAATGAAACACCGATATCGCTTGGAGGAACCACATCTGATAGAAGTTTTTTCTCAAATTCATTCTCAGTTACAACATCCTGCATTAATACATAAGCATAATTCTTGTTTAAAAACAAAATATCCAGAAGTTACTTAGGAGGAAAAAAGGTCAAGGTTTATAAGTAATACTTTGAGAGATATCTTTACGCCTTTGTTTCCGTTGTGCGTCTTCTGCAACATCTGTATGGCAAATGTGAGGCTGCAACAAACATACGCCAAGTGGTTATTTGCAAGAAAATTATCACTAGCCAAGTCGTAACACTATGATTTATCTTTCAAAGTAAGTTCACCTTCTTGCCGGGATGATAAGCTTGTTTTCTTTGATTATTGGTTCTGAGCAGTTCAGAAGATGGTGATTGCGAGCCCAACCAGCGACTTTCTCCACACCTATTCATCATTCAGTTTTGTGTCAGATAATAACCAGTAGAAGAAAGTCAGAAAAAGGCAAAGTGAAAGATGCTCACTATCAGAATCAAGGGTTTGGTCTTTGATACACAAGCTATCAAGTTCGGGGCAGACCATATTGTATTTGCTAAGGACCTTCAAGAACCATTATAAAGACACAAGTAAAACACAAAAGAAGAGAACATTTAGATAGACATGGACATCATTGAAATATTCTCACTGCACGGATGCTGGTAATATTAGCATGTGCCTTCAAGATCTCTGTATCACGTTCAAGCTTCTGCTTCCAGTCTGATAGCAACGCTTCATCCTGTTACATTTTAAGAACAAAGAGAAATGAAATAAAAAATAAATAATTGGCTCTAGAAAATACAAAGGAGTAAAGGATCAGACCTCAGGTAAATCGATGGTCACTTTGTTAGGAAATAGCCTAGTGATTTGTTTTAATGATTTAGGCATTTCTTTGTTCCTATCCTGCAGTCTACCACCAAAATTATCCTGCAGTTGACAAATTAAATCACTCACCACATACCAAAGAGAGATAGTAATGTGTATATACCGCATCAACTTACAATTATGAAAAATAAAATTAAAACTGGAGACCGTTAAAGATGAAACGGGTTCTCATACCGGAAGTGCAAGATCCAGCAATGCTCTCTGGTTGCTGCCAAACTTTGTGAACAAAAAACCTCCAGTGTGTGACTGAATATAAATCAAATTAACGATTTTGAAAAGAAGGTAGACAGCTTAAGCATAAAAAAGCGATGTTATGTAGAGTCTTACTTTCTCCTTTCGGCTGTCCAACTGGGTTTGTGAGGCTATGACAACAATATTCTCCGGTAAATTCTCGAACTTTCTCTTCATCGTTCCATACGCATCAGTGTTCCTCGCCAGAGATTTCTCAATGTCTTTCAAAAACAATATCAATGACCCATTTTCACTTTCATTAAAAGCCACCTACGATTTAATTGAGAAAGAGGTTAAAAAAATTTTGTAGCCACAAGAAATAAGTAGTACTCTTCAAATTAAATAGAGAGGTAATAGAAAGTGAGGGAAAGTACCTCAAAGATTTCATTAATGGCAAGTTTATCAGAATCGTCATTGGAAGAACTCTCTAACCGTAGCGAACTCGCTGCACATAAAGAAAGTTATTACAACAATTAACTTTTAACAAAAAAATGTGTAGATATTAGCACGAGAATTACCAGTACAAAAGAAACCATGGTCTTCTTCACATAGACCACCAAGATCATTGCCATGTGGTATAGACCTATCAAATCTAACCCCGATTTTTGAAGCTCCATTGTCTTCAAACGCGAGAAGTACTTTTCCATGGAGACCTAATGTCGGTCCTCTAAGTAGAATAGAATGAATATATAGAACTCAGTTTGATAACAACGATCTACATCAGATGAAAAGACCTCAAACAAAAGATGAAAAGAGAAACAGCAAAAAAATACCCAAGTGGAGCAGGGAGAGAAGTAAGTGAAGAAACTGAAGAGCCTACAAACTTTACTCGGTCACCTAAAAATTTCAGAATTGTTTGTTCAGTAACACAGAAAGTGGCACAACAAAGACCCTGATTACCAGAGGACACAAGCAACCATACCTGCTTTAAAGGTGTAACTTTTAGAGGATGCAGTTGACACATCTTGTCTCGGAAACTGAGAACTTGATCCACCTGTTATATCAGCCTCAACACTTGAAGTTGGTTTCTTATAGTTCAAAACAGCAGCTTGTGCAGCCTGTACGGTTCGTTTAGCTAGCACAGACAATCTTTCACACCTAGAACTTTCTTTAGCTGTTGATCCCTGAAGCCATCAACAAACAGTAGATAGTCAATGCCAATACAATGTGAATCGAATAAGTTAACAGATTGCCTACAGGTAGATAGCTTCTGAGGCATTCGGATCGAATAGTTAAGAGTGCCAATCTAATACCAATTTGCTCGGGCTTTTAATATGGGCAGTACAAAATTGATACGATGATGCATAAATCAAACGCTCAAATAAGGAAAAATACATGAAGACTAAAAGGAAATTTACCCCAGGTAACAAGAGAGAGTCTATAATCATCAGTTTGGCCCCAAAATTTTTCGCAAGAGCTTTTGCTAATGTTTCCTGATATATCTCAGATCCTTCAAATATTCCATATAAAAGTTTTGTTAAGAAAATTGAAATGAGAATTAAAAGAATTATAAACAATACTTGTCAAGAGCTTTCCTCATACCAGCTGGCCCAGAGAGCAAGATACGTGGACTACTTGTTGACAAATCTGATGCAAACTTTAAATACTTGCTTTCACACTTCAAATGGGCATATGTTGATATTCTCAAACCATCCTTAGTTGTGTCACTGTAACAATTCAGAAAATTGTTTATCCAAACTTGAAACACAATAACGTCGTCAGAAATGGTTTCTGTAACAGAAATCTAATTAAACACATTAGAACCGCTATGGACCTTAAGAAATAAGGAAAGTTCTCAAAAGAAACTTCTATGTCCTGAGGATTGAGTACTCCTCCTCGCAGACTATCCTTCAAAGCTTGATGTCTAGCTGATACCAAAGCTGATGAACAATCATATTCTTGAAGCCCTTCCCCTCGTTCATCTAGTATTTTGGAAAAGCTACCTCTTAAACCAAATTCAGAAGGATCCCCAAGTAAGTGCAAATCAGGTCTAATTTCATGACCAGAGCCAGGAATATTTCCACCTTCAGCATCTTGAAAAGATTCCATTCCATTTCCATCTGCATTCCGGTCATTGTCGGCAGCACGAGAGGTCGAAGCAACAGTTTTCTCCATCGAAGCAACAGTAGCATGACCATTGTTACTATAAGCATCGTTCATGTTAACATCCGGAATACAATCATTGCTATTAGAAGGTAGCGCGGGAACCTCTGAATTTTGCTGCATTTTGACATTTTTAGCAGTAGGTGGTAGAAAAGGGACATTATGTAACTTTGTTAAAGAAGCCAATATAGAGGCACCATCAACAGATGAAGAGTCTCCTGCTCTTGTCTCAACATGAAACCCTTTCAGAGGGGCACTTTGCGCCTCAAAGATGCTCAATGAAGGAGCTCTCCCTGGAGTAACAAGACTTTCATCTTTAAGAGGCTGAAATATCTGAACACTCAGTCAAGAAAAAAAGAGGATAAACACCGCATCGAGATAACAAGAACCCTAGAGAGAAATATATATCTTAACACCGAATATTGATAACTTTCCAGACCACTCTTAAAAGGATACATAAGCATGTTTCCCAGGGGTGCTGAAGACAATCTCGTCGCCACCCCGCAGATGAACACAAGTACTCCTCTGGTAAGTCTTGCCATTGACCTGAACAAGAACTCCATTTCCTATTATCTCCAGTGATGCAACTGATGGACCTCCGTGCTGCAAAAAAACATTAAAAGTATAAGACTTTTGTTCCCAAGGCTAGATGGCTAGATGGCTAATCAGACAGATGTCCATACCTCAGACTGCCTCAGTTCACATAGAATGGAGGGCATAGTTTGATCTTTAATACATAAATCGCATCCTCGCCGTCCAATAGTAAACACAGAGCCTCTCATGACACAATGAGGGTTCTGAAATTGCAAAATAACTCTCTCAGGATAGTCAGAAAGAAACAACATAAGTATTAGTCAGGAATTACGAAGGGAAATCGTAACATCTATATGGACCAGACAGATAACCCTGAAAACAGCAGCAAGCTTAGAGCATTCCCCGTCTCTAACTACAAGAGAAATGGCCCCTCTGAACATGAAAATTATACATAAACCCACCTGAGGATACTGAGAAAGAAGCTTCGCCCAAGGAGCTCGAGACTTAGCATTCCTCTTCTCCCCGGATTTCGATTTCTCAGCTTCCACCACAAGTTCACCTGGAAACACCAATCCAGACCATTCACACGAATAATCAAAACATATGAATACAGAGATAACATTGTTTCATGCAAAACCCGTAAAAGAGAACAACATGAGAACCTGCGCGTGTAGGCGTTATGAAGCCTTCGACTTCATGAGTTATGTTGGTATCAGGACACTTCTCCGTCGCCGGAACATCTGTGGTGGCAATTGGCCTTTCAGCTTCATTACTCTCCGGATCAGATGTTCTCACTTCCGGCTGTCGAGATTCCGTTCCAGGATCAGAGACCGGTCTTTGATTATCAATCGGTAGCTCACTCGCCGACGAAGACCCTGCCGGTTCCGCCACCGCCTAGGGTTTCCAAAATTCAAAAAAAACCCCAAAATCAACGAAAATCGACAACAAGAATCAACAATTAAAACCACGAAATTCGAAATTCAAGAAACCCAGATTCAAATCCATGAAACGAGAATCAACCACACCCTAATCCGAAGCTAAATCGACAATTGCAAGAGAGATGATCACGCAAAAGATGTGATTGAAACGTTAAAATTGGTTTCGGTCTTAACCTTGGATCGTTTGGTAGACGAAGTTGTCGAAGAAGGAGTGCGAGACCGCTTCGAAGCCGAAGAGCTTCTCGTCTCCACCATATCTACACGCGAATATCTCTTCTTCGCGTTCGCCGCTTGAGACGCTAAAGTGAGAGAAAGAGAGAATGATTTTACTGAAAAGTCAGTATCTGTGTGTATTTATAATTATAACTGTAACTGCAACTTCATAAATGCGTATCTATGACACGTGTACAAATTTGACCCTATAAATTGACATATTTCTGAAAATAAAGTTCATTTTTTTTACTTTTTTGGGTCAAAATTCATTTATTTATTTTTACTTTTAAGAAAGGATTTTATTGTTAACAAAAAAGAAAGGATTTTACTTTCGTATTCATTTCTTTTAAAAGTTTAAACCACAAGAGTTAATTAAAAAAAAACAAAATCAGTTGAGATGTTGAGTCTTTGACCAAAGAATTATATTTTGTTTATATTTTAAGAAAGTAGATTCTCTTTATTTTTTTTTTTTTGGCAAGACGATTCTCTTTACTTTTGTAGAGATTAAAATCGAATGTCCAAAATATTTTTTTGACCTTTTAGAATTAATATTAAAAAATAATAATTTACAACATAAACCAACCATTGTAAATGAATAATGTTTAAAGCATAAAGAAAACACTCTAGAATAAATCATTTACAAAAAATATCTAGAATAAAAATCCAATGCATCATGAGCCAAAAATATAGTTTTTTGGTCGAAAAATATAGTTTTACCAAATATAAAATGATCAATTATAAAAAAATGTTTTGATTAAATGATAAATTAAGTTCATCTTTACCGCCTCTTCATTAAAATTAAATTTTAAACAATTGTGTTTCTTCGCATTATGAATATTAATTATCGACTAAATTTTATCGATCAAAGCACCAATTACCACAAATATCACATATATATATATATA
>OVAV01001021.1:0-14382 GCA_900406375.1 Iberis amara | reverse complement strand
TGTTAACGTAGTAGTGACTGTTTTTGTTTATTTGATAATTTTTCCCTTATTTTTATAAAATATTATGGATTCGAATTATATGATTGATATATAAACAATAAGATTAATGTCCAATTTACATATTCGGTTACTTAAAATTTGACTTCAGAACGGTCTATTTATTTAATCTATTCATTCATGTTTCAGAACTTTATGAAGTCATATAATTCCTTTTCAAATGAATCCCATTCAAAAAACACACAAATATAAATATTAAATAATAAAAACTTGAAAATGCATAAATACTAACACTTAACTATTAAGTGTCTAAAACAAATCAAAATCNTAACTCATGTTCAAATGAATCCATTAAAAAAAACAAAAGCAAAAATATAAATATTAAATGATAGAAAACTTGAAAATGCATAAATAGTAACACTTAACTATTAATTTTCCAACTTGGTTATACAAAAGTTATTTTTGAAGGGGATAATAGCAATATTTTACAACTTGTTACAACATGTACATCTCATAGACGCTTGGATCACTATCTCAACACTATTCGGGCTTGGGCAGGTGGATTTCAGAATGTGCAATTCCAATATTGTCCTAGACAAGCCAACGTCTGTGCGGATTTTTTGTCCAAACTTGCAATTACATGTGTCAATGAGTTTGAAATTAGACACACTTGTCCTTTCAGTTTACTTTTACTTGTAAACAACGATTTGCTTTAAGAAATAAAATTGCCGTTAAAAAAAACTATTAACTGTCCAAAACAAATCAAAATCAATGTGACATGTTGAAAACATCAAAAACAAAACAAATATATTTAAACAAAAAGAAGAAATAAACTAAGATGACTATGAGTACACGTAAAATATATAGAAGAGAAAAACAAATTTAGTCGCTGTTAATTTAAAAATGGCAGTGAACCAAAAGAGCAGAAAAATATATAAAATAAACATGATGATAAAACGGTAAATAATACAAAAAATAATACTTAACTAAAACGAAAAAAACATAGTAATTAGTGAACTACAAATGATATTAAGGGAAAAAAACAAAAAACGATTAAAAAATTATAATTGATCAACAAAGTATAATAAAACAACAAAAAATTGAGAAAATAATAATAATAATAAAAAGCATATTAAAGTTTTAAAAGATAACTATTTGAAAATAAAATATTTCAAAAAAAGAAAATATGTAAGTTAATGAATTAGATGAAGATCTAAAATAATAACCCGTGCATCGCACGGGAAGAGAATCTAGTTATATAGTAAATGTATAAAACCATAAATAACTACTAGTCTTTATATTCTTCAACAAAACCGTAATCGCCTACCAACCTCTCTGCATTTTTCTTCTTCAATTTTTTCGTGTTTGTTCAAATTTTTCATCATTTCTTCTTATAATTTTAACAAATAACAAAATTTTTCCATCCATTTATGGTTTTTAATCCAAAAAAAATTTAAAGATGAAAACATTTATCACACAATTTGCATTCTATATGGTAAAATTGAGGCGGTCCGTCCTCTATAATTAACCGCCAAACCCAATTATTAGAACAATGATTTATACCGTTAATGCATTGAGGAAAAACCAATAAACATACACTTGATATTTTTCGGTTTCTAACTTGTTCTTTTAAGCTTTTTGTAGAAACAAAATCCAACAAATCTCAAATGATTAATCACTAGTTTTGTTTTGTTCAATACTTCATATGGCAATGCATCTCCAAGACATCTTGTTAGAAATATGTTGCTAAGATAACGTGTTGTCATTCTTGCATCCATGCACTAAATTTTTGGGACATCTTTATGAGACCTCATTGTTTTAGCAACCTTTATTAACTGCCTATTTTGTGTTATGCAAAATGGTCCATTTTGTTGAGGAGTTATGCACATGATGTTTGGTTAACAATACATGTTATTCTAATTACTCTTGTGGTTGTTTACTCAAGTATTCTCTTCCACTGACACTTCTCAATATCATATCTTAATCTCTGCTTTAATGGTGGATATATATAACTATTAAACTTGGTGAAAACTTTAAAAAATTGATGTTTGAAGTCATAAGAGTGACCCAGTGTATTTGGATTTTTCATAAATGAATGAAATAAAATACTTATATTAATCACAAGTAGCATATGGAGCAATTGATATATCATAATGAACCAAACTAAAACAATCATTATAAACAATAAATAATTTTGGAAACTAGAATACATACGGTACACTCTTAATATCTTGACTCGAGTTTGGCAAGGCAAGAATAGCAGCTCTAGAATGAGAGTGACCATAAGGAGGCTAAGGATAGGCTAGAAATGACATGCTCTTCAATGGTAAACAATGGTCTTCGTTGGATAGGCTAGACATCGTTGTGAAAGAGGCTAGAGAATGATTTCTTGCAAATTCCGTATTAGAGATAAACACATCAAGGGAAAATGTTGTACTCGAAAAACATTAGCTGGCAATTATGACTACAACATTTTCTTGCTATGTGGATGGCTCTAGAAAATGAGAAGCAAACACAAGTGGAATTGTATAGTTCCTTATGGGCTATGGTGATCCTGAAGAGGAAAGAACATTATTGCTCTTTATTTTTATAAATTCCACAAAGTTTACACATACGGTTGCTATGTTTTCAAATAAACCTTTCTTTGAAACGAAGGTAAAAGAATTATCATCGATGTTAGATTATGTTTTAGATCTTCAGTTTTTGCAACAACGCAAACCTTATTGATTTATAGATTTTTATATAATCAATAATAGATATGTGTTAGTGAAAAAAAAGATAGACACCAAAGTTAATTTCATTAAACGACTTCTCATTTAATGATTAAGATTCAATATTTAATCGGTTCCAAATGGAATTTTGGAATCTTAGTTCTCCCTCTTATTCCTAGTCGGAAAATTTTATCACAAACTGAAATGTATTCTTATACGGATAGTTTTTAAGGATCAAAAATGTCTTACGATTATAATATGTATAAAAACGTCCAGGAAAATAACCATATAGACTAAATTCGTGACTAAACAAACAAACAAACAATATGATCATTATTGAAAAATTGATATTCCGAAAGACATACGGCGACAAATTATTCGATTAAACCAAAAAGCAATAACGAAACAAAAAGAAATTTGTAATCATTGTTCATCAACAACTTGTTTGCCTTTGCTTACAAGATTGTTCTTCTTGTTGGCGGTGTAGCTACCGAAGAGACTCTCCATCTCCTCGAGAGGGATACCACGTGTCTCAGGGAGGAAAGTGAAGAAGAAAACCCAAGCAACAAACGCAACTCCGGCGAAGAGAAGGAATGCACCACCGATGGTTAGTCCTTTTGAAAGAGACAAGAATGTCATTCCAATAATACCACTCATCAATCTATTCAACATCACTCCTAAACTTGCTCCTTGAGCTCTTAGTCTCACTGGGAATATCTCTGAACAGTAGACCCACGTCACGGGGCCTGCACCTATTGAGAATGTTGCCACAAACGTCATTACCGTCGTAACGCTTAGCCCGATTGCCCATTTGATGGTCTGTCCTGAGTTTCTGTCGATCACTGTGAGACTTGACCCGAGCGCGGTCAATGAAAGAAACATTCCTCCCATGCTCGTTAGCAACAAGGCACGACGTCCAAATCGGTCAACCACGCATGTCCCCACCACGATGAAGAGAGTCTTGACAACTCCAACAGCGACCGTAGCCAACAGTTGATCATTCTTGGATTTGAGTCCAGCTTTTGAGAATATGGTCGGGGAGTAAAGCACGACAGCATCGATTCCAGAGGCTTGCTGGAAGAAATGGACACCAAGACATGCTATAAGGATGTGTCGGACAGACGGGGTTGGTCGGACGAGAAGATCTTTCCACACGCCTTTTCCAGAACTCTTCTTGTTTGGAATGACTATAACATCATCTGTCATGTCCTCTGGGATTCCAGCAGCACGTTTGATGTCATCAAGCCTCGAGATGGCTTCTTCTTTTGTGTTTGAGGTTTTGTCAAGGACTTTAAAAGCATCCCCTAAACGACCCTGGAGGACTAGCCACCGGGGTGACTCTGGCATTGCCAACACTCCGATGGCTAGAAACACCGAGGGAACTGCTCCAATGCCTAACATGAACCTCCATCCGAGATGCTCGGGAAGCTTAGCGAAGAAGTAATTTGATACATACCCTAATAGTATTCCAACGTTGATAAATATCTGCATAAAAAAGTGCAATAACATTAACTTTCATATTTTTTGGGATATGTGATTAAAAATTTAGGATCTATTGGACCTCAGGGAAGGAGCTGAGGAAACCGCGAGAAGAGGCAGGAGCGACTTCAGCAGTGTAAACAGGTGCAATCATCATAGCATAACCAACACCGATACCAGCTACAAAACGGCCAACCATAATGAAAGGATAGTTTGTGGCAAAACCCATGAGAAGGGCACCACAAAAGAAGAAAGCTCCTGCCAATACTATGGTGTATCTCCTTCCGATCCAATCGGAAGTTCTACCCGCCGCGCCTGACCCCACCAATGAGTAGATGTTTAAAATTCCCATAAGAATCTCAAGTTGTACATCCGACAATTTCAAATCGTCTTTTATGAAAATTGCAGCTCCACTCATCACTCCAATGTCTACATCATCAACATTAATATAATGTAAGAATGGTTACTTAAAACCTTAAAATAGAACCAAATCAATAATTGATCGTTACCGTAACCAAGGATGATAGAAGTCATGGAGGCTAAGATAGCACAAGCAAAGGCAAATCGGTTTCGATTCCCTCTCGGTGGCTCGGAGTCCACAACCGCAACACCTTGTTCTACTCCAGAGGAACTCATTGTTTCTGATGCCTTTGTAAAACTTAAGGTGAAATTGGTTAGGAGAGTTCCTGATGAACTTTTGTTTTTGTTGAGGATGAAATATTTTGAAGGATGAAAGAGATTAAATAGATGTAAGCTCAAAACTAAAGCCAATCAAGATCATCTGTTTTAGAAAAACAGTTATTTAGTTATATGATGAACTGTTATGATTGAATTGAAGTTCAATGATGCTAATTGGATAGAAGATATAAAGACACATATGTTCCTAAAATAGGCAGTTTACGATAACACCAATTCAAGATTCAACTCCTTTTTTGTTTATTTTGCTTTCTTTCCTAAACATAGTAACAGAGGAAGATCGACAAACATTTTCATAAAAAATAATAATTAACAGGCAGACAAACATCCACTAACATCGGATTGTAGATAAAATTACTCTAAAGACTAGTTCTTAACCCGCGCATACGCAGGAAAATATTTCTATTTATTTTACAACCTTGTTAACTTGTAATTTTATTAGAAAAGTAATTTCTTCGATTTATTTAGTTTTGTTTTTGTATGTAGTTTTAGTTGTTTGATTATAATTATTATCGAATCATATATATATTTAAAATGATTCCATATAGGATTCGTGTATTTTTGTCTTTTTCATTGTTTTTCTTTGTCAAATTTACCTTTAGTGAGTTGTTTTTTTGTTTGTTCTTTAATGTTAAAACTTTCAATGACATATTTTGTAAAATTATAAGATTTTGTAAGGTTATTTTCCTACAATGTTTTTAAATAATATTTATTAGATAATATCTTTCTTACTGTTTTTAATATTTGCCTAAAACACAATTCATGCTTGCATATTGTTAAAAGGATCATGATTCTTCGATTATTTATAGAATATATTGATTGAACAAAATCTTTTTCTTGATCCCAATTAATTCAGATTTCATGTACTTAAACTAATAAAATAAAACAAACATTATATTCACTTTATTAATTCAGTGCTATTAAAAAACGAATTTAACCTAATTATTTAAAAGAAAATTTTGGATGCTAATTGAATCATATTTCCTACACTTATATCACTAAATCAAAATGATATTTATCAAATTCAATTTATAAATTTGATTCCATTAAAAATCGAATTTAACTAAATTATTTTTTTATGTATTCAAATACTGATTAAATCGGATTTCCTACACTTGAACTACTGAAACAAATTAATATTTCATATTTGGTGTGTAAATTTGATTTTAAATTTTGATTTTTTTTTCAGATCCTAATATAGGATTTGAAAATGAATGAGATTTCTTCCCACTTTCGATGTGAGATCTTGTATTTTCTTAAAAATATTGGAAAACAAAATTGCATTAGTTAGGATTCGAACCTTGCTCCCCTGCACTTGAAGGTTAGCTATGAAATATTGCAGTATAGTCATATTTTCATGGTCATTCTTTTTTTAGTGATCACATATGAAATGATTCAAAGTAAAAAGCAGTTCAAAATGACATATTTCGTATTATTAAAATTTCGTGTTTTTCCGGTTTTCATTGGTTTTATTTGCCAAATTTACCTTTATGAGTTTCTTTTTTTGTTTGTTCTTTAATTTTAAAACTTCAAATGACATATTTCGTATTATTAAAATTGTGTAAGGTTATTTTCCTGCGTGGTTGCTTAAATCGAGAATAAGGGAAGTATATAAAATTTAAATCCAACATTTATATTGTAAAACTAATTAAAAAAAAAGTTTCAAAATAATGTCGTGTATGCAATGTCAAATAAATATTAAGTTAATGTAAGGGGCTCTTATTGGTTATTGTATTTTAATGAATTTATAAATCCATAAGAATTGAAAAATCTATAGATTTTGGAATCAATGGATTTTGAAATTACATGATTTCTCCTTGGATTTAGTTCTTTGTATTTTTAACTTTGAAATCCTTCCAAATCCATTAAAATACAGAGTAGAATTTGAAATCCAATAATGAATCATTAAAAAAATAATACTGGATTTCAATTAGTATTTACAAATCATTAAATAAATAACACATGATTTCAAATTTTTTTTCAAAATCACTAATCTAATAACACTTGATTTCGCTTGGATTTCCAAATCCATTAATCCTATAACCAATAATCCCACCTAAGATTTAAGGAACATTCCTTAACTTTTTTCTTCACAAATAAACTTTTGGCAACTATATATCTATATATTCTCAAATCATATAATCATTTAATGACATAGTAAGAAACTCAGGCATGAATTTTCAATGTGTACCTGTTGGGATGAGAACCAAAAAGTTTCAAAATTATTTAGGTTAATGATATTTAGTTATTATGCAAATTTAAGGAATATACTTTAATCTAGATAACTTTTTATATTTGGATCGCAGTTGATTCATATTTCATGCACTTAAACCACTACACCAAAATAATATTTACCACATTTGGTCTACTGAACTCTATATTCTTTAGATGTTAGTCTTAAATTTTATATTTGTATAACTATATATATATATTTGGTAATTTTGTGAATTTTGTAATTTTGTTGAACCGAACTTTTTATACTTTCGATATAAGCCTATATTCAAGATAATATTTTTTAATTGCATATAATCATTAAAATATAATCCTTAAGACTAATAACTAGAATATACATAGTTTGATTCAACTTTTTAAATTTATAGGTACATTTTTAATCTTTAAATATTATTAAATATAATTTATATATATTTGTAATTTTTAATTATTTTTGTAATTTTTAAATGATGATGTAGTGTGATGACATCACACCACATCATAATTTTTATAATATCATGTTATCATACCATATCACCATGTATGTAGAAAATAAAGAATTTTTTAACGTATTTGTAAAATATTATAGTTTGAAGATTTATAGTGCTAGTGTAATAATATTAAGAATTTTAGTGTTAAAATGTTATACTTTAGAGATTAAAAGTACAGTTTTTCAAAAATATTTATTACTTTTAATCTATGGATAAAAAAAGAAACGGTCCAACAGCGGATACGGTATAATTATAACCACTTGTTTCTTTTCAACATTTATTATAATAAAAAAAGTTTCATTTTTTTTAACTCGGAAAATTGCATATTTAACTTCCATAGTATAGCTTTATAGTCCTTTAAATTTTGACGGTATTGCACTATCACTTCAAACTTTCAAATTATAATCCTTTAGAAAACAAACCCTCATTATTTTTTACGCCTCTTATGATGTGGTATGACAGCAAAACATTATGATGCCATGTCACATGCCACATCAGGAACACATCATGTCACGTCATCATTTAAACTTTAAAAATAATCATTTTTTATAAAAAATAAAAAATATATTGAAAATATTTGAAACTATAAAAAAGACTAAAAAATATTTAAAGACTAAAAAAATATAAAAATTCCTAAAATCAAAATATATTCTTAAATTACTGAAATTTTAATAAGTTGAGTTAAACTCCCTATTCTTTAAAAAGTAGTCTTAAGTTTTATATTATTTATGATTTTATGAATAGAGAGTTTGATTCACATTTCTAAATTTTCAATAATTCAAATGTTGATTTTTGATTTTTAGGTTCCTTTTTTTTAACGCCATTTCATTAATATCAAAACGGTATTACAAAGTCACGATACATAACTTCGAAAATATATTATTACATCAGCAGAAAGATGAGCCATACAATGAAGACGGTATAACAAAAAAAGTGAAGTTTTACATGATGCTTCATTTGAAAGTAAGACTTATTCGCTAACAAGTGATAAATATTGATATCTTCCTTCTTTGACACCGATCTCGCTTTAGTTTGATTTGTATGCCAAAATGGCGTGTATAATAATCTCCAAATCGTCCAGAAAAGCCATATTATTTCCGTTACAATTGTTGTAACATCGACACTCTGATACCAATCATTTTTCATCAGAAATCATTGTTGAAATTTTGACTTTGAAGTAAATCCATTTTGATCCCACGAAACGTGTACCATCACCACTTTTATAAAATCCACATGTGTAACATAGAGAATGTTTCCAACATACTTTCGATCGCACTTACAGTGAAACTCCATCCAAAACTTCTTCGTCTTCTCACCCAACTATGGTATTTTAAGATTTCGACTCTTAGATCGAAACTATTGAAAAATTCCAAAAATTTTTGTTTAAAATAAACATAGAACCGAGCATGAACGACCATGGAAAAACACTGAAGATAGAATTATGCAAATGCAATGGTTCATTCAACATAAAACACACTCTTTAAAAAAGAAAATCAACACAAACATTATAATGTGGAAAGCGAAAGATATGACAAAATTCTGATGGCCGGAGCCACTAGAAATGACGAAACCATAAATCAATTGCCTTTTACGAAAATGAGAAGAGACACCGCTTCCGATATGCAATTTTCTCAAAAGATAATTAGATGATGTGTTTAGATAAAGAAATGTTTGCACTTTTGAAATCAAGACTATAATTGAGATCGTAAGTCTCACAAACCGTATCATAACTTTTACAAAAGGGCAAGACATATGATTTTGATTTTTTTAGATTTGACATAAGTGCATATCTAAAATGACTGAAAAAATTAAAAGAGTACACAACCGACGCCGGAGAAGCCGACGCCGGCCAGAGACAATAAAGATTGGAAAGGGCTTGAAACGGTGACACTTGTGCGAGAGTTACAAAGAGAACAAACGGTTAATTGTATATTTTTTGGTTCTTTTTATGTATATTTTTAATCTTTAAAATATTTTTTTAGAATATATTGTATTTTATAAAAAAAATTGTTTGTGTTAAAAAAAAAAAAAAATTGTTTATTATAAAAATTGTAGATGATGACGTCGTGTCATCATCACACATTATCATTTATTTTTTTTTTGATGTGGGATGGTGGGTTAATGTTTTGTCATCGTGCTATATTATCATGAGCATAAAATACAATCAATTTTAGGGTTTATTTTGTAAAAATTTATAGTTTCAAAGTTTAAGGTTTAAAGTATTAGTGCAACAATAAAAATGTATAAAATACTAAAAAATATATTTTGGAAGTTAAAATTGCGATTTTTTTTTTAATGGTATGTTAGGTATTATCATTATTTGGAAAGCAGGACGATGCCGTTTTTGGGCATATAACAACATAACATTATATTGTACTTTTTGCGTAATGGGAGGTTGAAATCAGCCTAAAAAGGTACTTCCGGTGATTCAGTCCAGTCGCCGGCAAAACTCTAACCCTGATCTCGCCGGTAATTTTTCTTTTGCTTCCCTCCTATCTCTCTTTCTCCGTTGATAATTTCACTCTTGATCACCTCCTTCATTGTATAGAGCTCTCTACCCCCAAATTACTGATCGATGGATGATTATTTGAGCGGCGAAGAAGAAGATTACTATTACTCCTCCGATCAGGAGTCTCTCGACGGGCTTGATAATGAAGAATCCAATTTGCAGCCTCTCTCTTCTAAAGGAAAGACAGCCAAGGTATTCACTTATTATGTTTGTCCTCTTTCCCCTAGAGATTCGTTTAGGCTATTCATGAACTATTTTCGTGAATTGGAATCACTTAGTTCTAGTATCTTCCTGTTCATCAGAAACTCCTCAGTTTCTCGACTTTACCCTTCTGTTGGCGATCACGAAGGCTTGAATTGTAATCATTTAGGGTGTACTTTCATTATGGATTTGGGAATTAGTGAAACTAAGCGTTACTTCATTTAGGATAAATTTTTCATGTTAATAAGTATTCATATAGTTAGTATCTGCATTTTGTGATAAACCCTGAGCTTTTTTTTTTTTTTTTTTTCTAACTGTTCATGTGCATTTTTGTAGGTCATTACGAAGGAATCGCTTCTGGTAGCACAGGTTACAGAGAAATGATTCATTCTTCCTGATCATATGATGTAGATTTTGTTGTTTCAATATGAATGCTAAACTGTGTGAAACTGGTTTTTTTTACTAATGCAGAGGGAGGATTTACGAAGAGTGATGGAGTTGTTAACCCTTAAGGAGCATCATGCTCGGACTCTTCTTATCCATTACCGCTGGGATGTGGAGAACTTGTTTGCTGTTCTTGTCGAAAAAGGGAAAAATAGCTTATTTTCTTGTGCTGGTCTTACAATTCTTGAAAATCAACGTTGTGATTCTTCCTTTCCTCATTCTTTATTGATGAGTTGTGATATCTGCATAGAGGATGTACCCGGTCATCAGATGACAAGAATGGACTGTGGTCATTGCTTTTGCAATAACTGTGAGTCCCACACTTTGATTTTCTTTGATCATGTTTTCAAAGTAACTCACTGATTCAAGTTGTTGAAATGTTTGTGATTGTTTCGTGGTTTAGGTTGGGCTGGTCATTTTACTGTAAAGATAAAAGAAGGTCAGAGCAAAAGGATTAGATGCATGGCGCATCAATGCAATGCTATATGCGATGAAGATGTCGTCAGGACTCTAGTTAGTAAAAGCCAACCAGATTTAGCTGAGAAGTTTGATCGTTTTCTTCTTGAGTCATACATCGAAGATAACAAAAGGGTGAAGTGGTGTCCGAGCACTCCACATTGTGGGAATGCAATACGTGTTGAGGATGACGAGCTGTGTGAGGTTGAATGCTCTTGTGGTTTTCAGTTCTGTTTCAGTTGTTCATATCAAGCCCACTCCCCTTGCTCTTGTTTGATGTGGGAGAGATGGAGGAAAAAGTGCCATGATGAGTCCGAGACAGTTAATTGGATAACGGTTCACACAAAACCGTGTCCCAAATGTTACAAACCTGTTGAAAAGAATGGTGGATGCAATCTTGTGACTTGTATCTGTGGACAATCTTTTTGGTAAGAACTGTAACCTTTGTAGTTAACATGTATCAGGTGGTGATGAATCACTTATTTGGTTGTTACTTTGTACAGTTGGTTGTGTGGTGGAGCTACTGGAAGGGATCACACTTGGTCTAGAATCATGGGTCATAGTTGTGGTCGGTACCTAGAAGACAAAGAGCAACAGATGGAGAGAGCAAAAAGGGATCTTTACCGGTATATGCATTACCATAACCGGTACAAAGCACATATTGATTCCTCCAAGCTAGAGGATAAACTTAGTGATACTATCCTCGAAAAGGTGTCGATTTCAGAAAAGAGACAGTTACAACTTAAAGACTTCAGCTGGGTTACAAATGGACTCAATCGGTTATTTAGATCTAGGCGAGTTCTTTCATACTCATACCCTTTTGCATTTTACATGTTTGGAGATGAACTATTCAAAGATGAGATGAGCTCTGAGGAGAGGGAAATAAAACAAAACCTGTTTGAGGATCAGCAGCAGCAGCTTGAGGCCAATATCGAGAAACTTTCAAAGTTCTTGGAGGAGCCCTTTGATCAATATGTTGATGATAAAGTGATGGCGATAAGGATTCAAGTAATTAATTTGTCAGTTGCGGTCGATACCCTCTGCAAAAAAATGTTAGTAAATGATACCAAAGAGGGCTTATTAAGATGTATATGGAAGTTGATGCGCCGATAAATTTTGGGTTTTGCAGGTATGAGTGCATTGAAAATGACTTGCTGGGTTCTCTGCAACTTGGCATCCACAACATTGCTCCATACAAATCAAACGGGATAGAGCGAGCATCTGACTTTTATACTTCCCCGAATTCGAAGGAAGCTGTTGATGAGATATGCCAACCTTCGGGTTTCGGTACAAGTGGTAAAAGCTTGAAACTTCACATTATTTAGAACTTTTTATTGGATATTTACGGTTACTTTTATAGTTGCTGGTTAGTATACAAAGCCAATTGTCTGATAAAATTACCAATTCTTTTGATTCAGGACGGAACTCAGAAGACACAAGTTGTTCTTCCAGGAAACGTAGCAGAAAAGATGGAAGTTACAGAAATAGCCAAACCACCGTACTGGATTTGAATTTGCCCGCGGAAGCCATTGAACGGAAATGAACTCATTCTTTGTCTCCTCCTCCCAATGAACAGTATTTTTTGTCACCCGGAAATGTATAGCTCATAACCCAAAACTCCTCTGCTTTAATTAATCTTCTTCCACCAACCTGCCTTTGGAGAAGGGTCAGGCATCTTACAAATCTTAAATTGGTTTTGGATTTTAAATAGAATTTGGTGATGCTTTTATCTGATTATATTTCGGAGTAAATGGCTCTGAAGCTGACGTTGAACTTTAGGCTTCTTTTTTTTTTTTTTTTCAAGGTGTAAATATATATTTTCTTTTATCGTTTAACGTAGTTATTTGCTTTCCAGATTTATGGCAATGAGCACGAACCTAATCCAATCTGACAAAGAAAACTAATAAGTTTAGTAATATTTGTTTGGTTGATGACTTGATGATATATTTCTCCTCGGAAGTATCATAGTTAATGCATATTGCTAATTGTACTTAGTGTAGAAGTGGTGGTCATAGGGGTGGGTGTTCCGAGTTAGGTTCGTTTTTCGGTTTTCTATTTTAGTTTCAATGTAAGTTTTGGTTTAAAAGTCACTAGGTTCGAGGACCACCTTTTCAAAGCATAATATTGAAATGGAATAAATTTGGCAGCGGATTGCGAAATCTTGGTGATTCTTCTCTATCTAAATGTACACAAATAGTTATTTATTTAATGTTTCCTTATTTAATAATAAAAATATACATTTTACATATAGATATAACCATAAGAGTATAAATTTCTCTATATTTTCATTGTATATGGTTTCGGTATTTTCGGTTAACCAAAACCAGTTTCGATTTTTTTTTGTTTTAAGTTTTTCGGTTTCTTAGATAATCAAATCAAATTTTTTAAACAAAAAAAATCGGTTTGGTTTCGGTTTCACTTTTTTGGTTCGGTTTAATTCGGTCCGGTTTTTTCTATTACAGTTTATTTGTTCACCCCTAAATGATACTTAATTCCCTCCAGAACAATCATTCGAAACTTATTGCATCTTATTAATTAGTTGCCTATGTAGTTGGCAACGATTTCATTAGTTGGTCTATATAGTAGTTCAAAATAAAATTTGGGGGATGTATTGAATCTAGCATTTTAGGAGACTTTAAGAATTTATTAAAATTCACTGTTATTCAACTAGTGATTTGTAAATGTCTTTTCAAATCCTGTGTTATTGAAACTGGAGTTTAAATAAAATCACATCAAATCATCAAAAGTCCCCTATATTCAACTGATAATTTGCTAAAGTCACATCAAATCCACTGTTATTCAAAATTTAATAATTTTTGTAAAATAAAATTGTGAGAAGGATTTTGTGAGACTTTCAATACTTTTTTAGTGAAAATATTGACTAATGAAAAACCACACCTTTAGGTGGGATTTGAAGAATTACACCGTTTACAAATAAATTCCACCCTTTTGACTTTTCACAAATTTCACAACCGACAATATTTTCATATTGATTTGTGCTAGTTTTATTTAAAAATGATGATTAATAAGAAGAAAAACAACTTGAGATTTTCGTTGAATTAAATATATAATTATTATGGGCTTCTCTTTATAATTTCTAGGGTTAACTTCTTTTTTTGTCGAAATTTCTAGGGTTAACTTAATAGGTTTATAATATATATATATATATATATATATATATATATAT
>OVAV01001020.1:0-14801 GCA_900406375.1 Iberis amara | reverse complement strand
CCAAAAGAAGAAGATGAAGTCGTTTTTAGTTTATGAATTAGCTACGGATTTGTCACGGATAAAATCCGTGGCTATTTTTCAATAATGGAACCCGACACGAAGAGACTGATTTGACAATACAGACAAGCTACGGAAAGCAGTCCGTGACAAAGTCGTGGCAAATTTTGTCACGGATTGGCCACGCTTCATGTTCGTGGCTATTTTGCTACGGTTTTTCCACGAATTAGTCGTGGCAAGTTTGCGACGCTTAGATCTGTGACTAATTCGTGGCTAATTTGTCACGACTTGTCACAAATTAGCCACGGATTGTAGAATTCACATTTCGTGGCTAGATCGTGGCTTTTTCGTGACAAATTTACTTTTAGCCACGGATACACCGTAGCAAGGTCGTAGCTATACAGTTTTTTTTTGTAGTGATAACTTATGTTTTGAGGTTTAATAGTGGATTCCGAACACCTCCATAGAAACTTGTGGATCCAAATTTGATGAGCTTGTGCGCAGCCTATTAGGTCAAAAAAATTTAGCAGCCTTGGAATATAAGTATCAGGTTTATTACTTATATTAGGTAGCAGCTTTTCGGCTCAACTTCTTTTTTTCTTCTTATAAGAGAGAAAATTTGAGAAAGCATAGCATAAGACAAAGATCCATTAGAGATTGTAATCTTTTCATAAGTATCGTGGATTTTGTGGCAAAAATTTTCTACACTAGACATACTATATTTAGTACCAGTTAGCAGTCGAGAACTCGTTAAATATCTTACTTACAATTACCAAAAAAAATTATAAACTGAAAATAAAAAGTCGTAACCTGCACAATAATTGAAAACTTATAAAATTTCTTTATATGTTTACAAAATATATTTAGACAAAAAATAGTCGCAAAGTTTAAACCATTTTGTACTACATTTATGTTCGTTTCTGCATTTCCATGGTACATTCAGATGTAAACGGTTAAATTTTTTTTATTTGATCACCTTAAAACAAGCGCTTAAACGCATCATCGGGATAGAAAAACCATAAAATCTAGATATTTGAAATGTTGATAAAAAATATTTTGAATGTCGTATTTGTATACAACACAAATAAGGAGACATATTTTTCCGACAAAAAATGGAATTTATTTTTCCACCAAAAATGTGGAATTACAATTTTTCGCAAAAATGTGAAACATGTTCTTCCACTAAATTGCATAAACATTTTCTAAAAAAAATGCGGAAACATATTTTCTCGTCAATAACACAGAAACACGTTTCGTCGCCATAAAAAATTTTCATGTTTTTTTTTCCAAACCACACTTCCATGTTTTCCCACCAAATCACGGTAACGTGATTTCATTTAAAAAACACAAAACTGCATTTCCCACAAAAATCACAGAGTCACATTTTTCGATAAACTCTCTAAAATATAGTTTAAGAGGCAAAATACATTTCCAAATTTTTGGTGAGAAACCAACTTTTTCGAGAAAACGTGTTTTCATGTTTTTTTGGAAAATGCATTTTTGTGTCTTTTTGGTTTTGGGGAAAATCGTGTGTATGTGTCCTTTGCGGTTTTTGTGAAAATCTTGTTGTTGGCGAGAAAATATGTTTCCGTGTTTTTGACGAAAAAAATGTGTGGATGAAAAAACATATTTTTAGGATTTCATAATTTTGTGGTTAGGGCGGAAAAATATGATTTTGTGAATTTGGCAGAAGAACAACGTAATATCTTGATTTTATCCTTAATATATTTCTTTCTTAAAAAAACCACAATTTCATCTTTTTTATAGGGAGAACTTTGTTTTATGATTTTCTGTATGAAAAACATAAAACTAAAATTTTGGTGGAAAAAAGTGATTTCGATCGATTCAAATATAAAAAAATATTCGATTAAATTTTGATTCCTAATGAAACCAAATTTATAAATTGGATGTGATAAATATTATTTTGATTTAATGTTTTATGTGCATGAAACATAATCTAATCATGATCTAAATATGTTTTAAGAAATTGGTTTAATTCAATTTTTTATTTGACCTGAAATAAGTGCATGAAACCTTATTTAAGCGGGCTACAAATATAAAAAATATACTTTTAAAAGCTTTAGTATTTATTACTAACCCGTATATGTTTGGTGTTAAATAAAAAAACATGGTAACTAAGCCTAATCGATTAAGTAAACCACATTTTACGATATCGAAAGTTGAAGAAATTATCTTTCATTTCAAATTCTTATATATATATATATATATATATATATATGTTTTCATGTGCGTCTTAAGATTAATTCTCATCTCGCAGTGATTTTGGTAGAGTAGTTTAAGTGCATAAAATCCGATTTAATTCATATGAATACATATTACCTATCATATATATTATATTTAAATAAAAAAAACATATAAACTATTATCATACTGTCAAAAATATAAAAATCATAAATACATATAATTGTAACGATATACATATATTACATTATATAAAAATTGTGTATAACGCAAGGATAAAATCTAGTCTTAAAACCAACGATGAATTGGCCCAGTTGGTTTAAGCGCAGTCGTTAGTGATGTTGTGCTCCTGGGTTCGATTCACGGTGGGAGAGGTCTGCTCTCCAAAGGAAAGTTATATAACATGGTTTGGGCCTCGCTCTGGGGAGATGTACGGGCTTCGGTCCAGAACTCCCTGGTTATCAAAAAAAAATCTAGTCTTAAAATATTTACAGACTCTTTTAATGAAATTTTTAAACTTACTAAAGACTATTGAAATACTAATAGATCTAAATATTGGATTATACCAAAGAGAAAATAATAGTCTCTCATACAATTACTTATTTGTATATTAATTACACTTCAAAACTTGGGCAATAATTTCTTAATAATAATAATAACATTATTATTATTATTATTATTATTATTATTATTATTATTATTATTATTATTATTATTATTATTATTATTATTATTATTATTATTATTATTATTATTATTATTATTATTATTATTAGTCTCCAATTCTTTGGGGTTTTGTATAAGAAATTCAACATGGTCAGCAAGTTTTTAGATTTTATTGTACTAAATTATGTATATGGATGATCGTTGTACTGGTGCAATCAGACAATTCGGCTGAGTCTCATCTGAATGTTGATTTAAAGCAATGTAATGTTTAATTTGTTACTTTGTGTTTGTTTGGTCAGTACCCGATAATGACCTAAATACTATTAAAATACTAATGACACCAAAATAATATTTTCATTTTGGCGATACACCAATATCATCTAAATTAGTTGTAAGTTTATTGTCCTTTTAACAAATAAAATATAGAAAACCGAAATTATTCTTTGCATGTCCAGCCAAACTAATACTTTAAAAAACAATTAGGTGTACCTTTTTAAAATTGGTTTTTAAACGTGATGTAATACTAAATATTTTTAGAGTGCCAAATTGATAAGTTTATCGTTTTATTTATCAGCTTTACTGATCATATTCAGATTTAATATTTTTTGAATAAATTAAATATTACGTTTTGTCATCAAACACCATTTTTGTAGATTTTGTTTCAAAAATACGCCATTAACTTAAACAGTTGAAAAACTGATAGTTTTCTTAATCTTTTATTCTAACTTTAATCAGTGGATTTTTTTAGATGATTTGTTTATATTTTAAGAGAAAATTGGTTAATAGGGTATCTTTTACTTTTATAATTTTCTAAAAAGTACTTTGTAAACAATATATGTATTAAGTACATTCTTATTTTGTGAATGTTGAATAATCATGTCGTAAATCGTGAATATAAATGGTGATTTTTTCATGTAAGTGATGAATTATTCGTGTGAATGGTGAATTATTCTTGGGAATAATTAATTGTTTGTTGATCATCAATCTTAGTCCATTTTATACGAATTTCTTTATAACTTTTTTAAAAATTGTTTGTTAATAGTTAATTGTTTGTTGATCATCAATATAAATGGACTTAACACTTTTTTTAGCTTCGAACTCCTCTATCGAACTAACAGTTCAGTGGATAGTTATAGCTTTTCTTTTTTGTTGATCATCAATCTTAGTCCATTTTATACGAATATCTTTATTATTTCTTGTTTTTAAAAGTTCAAAACATTTTCTCATTCTTAAATTTTAATTTGTAGATTATCTTACAACAATAATAACTCTTGTATCAGCTATGCCAATTGCACGCTTTAGACTAATCCAGAATTGGTTTTTTTACTCTCTGATTTTTATTAGACTAGATAAATGATCCAATACATAATTATTCCATACGAATAAATATATATCACCAAAGCATATTGCATTGTATATTCTTTTTTTCTTCTTTATGATCCCAATTGCTGTCACGAGCGTAAATGTATTATTAGTGCCGCAGTGGCAAAAGCAAAATTGGAATTATCTTCCATAATCTTCATTGGTACAGCGACGTAAGGATAATTATTTTCGGTTAGGTCGGTTTGATTATAGCCTCCTTTTTTTGTCTTATCAAATCAACTTTTAGCTAAAGCATATTTTAAGGTTATCCATACGGATACGACTTATATTACAATACCATAAAATAAATCAAACCCACTTGAAGAATATCTAAGCCTGTTCAGAGTTAAAGCCCATAAAACAAAGACTTTAAGCACCAGAATTTATATAAATGTTGGGACGTCAAATTTATTAGAAATCCTTTGATACTAGTATATCAATTTTAATTTTGTAAAATTCAATTCTCCCCCTTCCATATTTCCTTCTTTTTTTCTTTGTTTTTGATATTGGTTACAATTAAAAAAACATAAGTGCTCCACCCTCCACTATTTTTCATGAATAATGTACTGATGTTTTTATTTTCATTCTTTGAAAAATATATTTTTTATTATATATTTAAAATAATAAATAATTTTATTTGAAAGCATCAAATTTTAAATACGTTTGAAACGGTATTTAGATTCAGACCGGCACCTAGAATATCTGTTTGTTTTTGTAAGAAAAAGAAAAAAGTGTGGGTAATTTGTGCATATTGTAGATGTTAACCTACATATGGTTAAAAATTTTGAGATTGGAAAATTGACTTGGACTTGAAAAATAGGAAAAATAAAGAAGTTCATTAAGGTTGATGATCAACTCAAACGAACATGAACAACTATTTGCGGAGCTCTTTATAGTTCGATAGAGGAGTGAAAAGCTAAAATTATATAGTCAAAAGCTGAAACTGTGATCCACCCTCGCCTGATGGCCCGCGTGAATGACAAATCCTAACCCTCTTTGTCATAGTAGTTCGGATTTCGCTAATCCGGATCTCCTAGTCCACATTCAATGCAAATCGATCATCCGAGTTCTCTCTCGCCGAACCGCTCTTCTCGTAGTGGATCTCTTTTGAGCTGCCACCTCATGCTGTATGGGTTTGGGCCTAGTTATCTAGTACATAATTTTATTGGGCTTTAATCCAGAGCTAAATCCTTAATTTGGGAAGATCTTGACCTAGGAGAAACTCACTTCCAACAATACGTCCCTGTTAGAACAAGTGAAAATCTAAACGTCAAGATTTATAGTCTTCTTTTGGGAAGTTAATTGCCATCTCGTTTGCGTACCTTTGATTTATTGGCATTGATGGGAATACTCTGACACTTTGCATATTCCCAAAATTTACGTTGTGATATTTGGCAAAGAAAAGTCGCAAGTTCAATGATTGCAACCTCTTGATCTTCGCTTTTTATTCTTCTTATATATTTAGTGGCTAATTTATGGTGTTCCTCCAGTTCTCTGAGACTCTACATTATTCAGTTGTTTAAGAATAATGACCCTTCAACATGATATACCACGGTGTACTGTTCACGATATATGAGAGGATATTGAGACTAAATTTCTATGTATGTTACTATTACACAAATGATGTATTGAGACTAGTTTTCTATTACACATGATGTATTGAGACTAATTTTCTATGTATGTTTAAACATGCACAAAGGACACAATCTAACACCAAATAATGAAACCTACCAAATTAATGTTAATGAACACGTTTAACTTGATTTGTATACAAATAAAAAAAAGTTTGACCTTAGAAAGTAGTGCATCAATGACAGATACTCCACGGATGTAAATAAGCTTAACAAAGTCAAAGGACATTTTTAACGATTAAACTAACATTTCTGATTAGCTGTAAATTAATCCATTTAAAATTCCACGGTTTCCACACTAATTTGATTTTTTAAAACTAACTTGGTCCTGGAAATATAGTAAAAAATACTAAACCAAATTAAATAGCCTCTATTTAATACTCCCCATATAGATCCACCTGGTACCGTTTCTGATCTATTTTCTCCATCTTAAATTTTTACTCTTCTCTTTCTCTTTATCTTCACTATTGTTACTGTACGTCTAATCTAGCTAGCTCTCTCTGTTCAAGATTTGAGTTACATGGCCACCAAAGTTTACGTCCAATGTAATCTTTTTTTCTTTCTTATATAAGATTTTTATTTTCAAATTTTTTTTTAGCCTAGATATTTCAATTTAAAACTTTTTTCTGAAATAATTGATTGCTTTAGATCTTTCATGGGCTACGTCGGACGATAGCTTGAGAACGGCTTTTTCTGAATTCGGTCAAGTGTTAGATGGTAAGCAGTTTTGATCACCCACCATTCAAGATATTGTTTTTTTTTATGTTTTTGAGTGTGGTTTAATTAAGTTTCTCATTACCTAGATAAATAAAAAAACTCATCTTCTCTGTGCGCAGCATACATAGTGAAAGACCCTAACACAGGAAGATCCAAAGGTTCTGGTTTTGTCAAATTCTCCAGCAAAGATGAAGCAACCGAAGCGGTTGGGGGCATGGATGGACAGGTTCAGAACAATGGTATACATTGTTTTATGTGTCTATATGGTAAAAACTTATGATTACTTTGGTTTGCAATTTTCAGGTGTTGGATGGTCGTGTACTGAAAGTCTCTATTGTTGAAGATGATGTATTAAACCAAAATATGTAGTATAACTTAATGTAGAACGTATCTCTCTCTCTCTCTATATATATCCAAAAGTCAATGAAATAATCACTATTGTCCTTTAAGCATATGTTTGCGGTATCAGCTTTTGTTTACTATTCTGTTTCCTTGTTGAGATAGACGTATACTTTTTCCTTCCCAGAGTTTGTTTCCTTTTTTTTTTTATTTCTTGTGTTTATCGGATTTTTATTAATAAAGAGTATGAGAGTGCTTTCTTAAATCTGTATGCCGGTACTCAAAATTTAAATGAACAAACTTTAGATCTACTATACATATAGAAAGGGAATTTTTTGTTGTTGTTGACCATTTTATCTACTTTTATTTACAAGAGAGATTCTCCAAAAAGCACAAAATATAGCCTGCCTAATGTTAAAAGAAAAAAAAAACAGTTATCTCAAACCACTTAAATTAGAAGCTTGCCTAATGTTAAAGAAAAAAGGCATTTGTCTCAGGTCCCGTTGATATATAAATTTTTTGGGCCCCAATATTGAAAAATTTTAATGGTAAAAATAAGAGATAGTTGATGAAACTATAAATTTTCTCCATAAAAAAACATTATAGTTATTTATTTTGTCTAAGTTATTAATTGAGCTCCTTTTTCTCTAAGGACAATATTTGAGCAGTTTCAAAAATATGAACGAACATATAGTTTTATTTTGGATATAAAGAAACTAAAATTTGTAAATGATAATAGTTAGATGACATATTATACTAATCTTGAAATATCTTTGAAGCATACCAATCACAATTTCATATATTATTTAGAATTATCAAATCACAAGAAATATTAAATGGCTTAGCCATCATATTTATAGTAAAAGAACTTGTTCGGAACAGTAATTATTAAAATTTGGTAAAAATAATTGTAAATAAGGGAAAAAAAATTGTCTTCGTCTTTTTACATTAGGTTTTTATCATAAATATTTGTTGTCTATAATAGATTTTATGTTATTTAAAATTTATTTAATTATTTTAATTAATATTAAAGGGCCACAACATTTTAAATTATTTTAAGTCTCCATAATCCTACGCACGGCACTAACTTATATATATATAATTTTTGGGCCTCTAATATTAAAAAATTATATAGTATAATGGATAAGTTGCCATTTACTCTAAAATTTTTAAATATTGGAGACACCAAAAAACTTAAATTTACAACAACAACAAAAAATCTAAAACAAACAAAAAAAGGAAAAAAAATAAATTTACAAAAAGAAATCTAAACAAACAGAAAAAGGAAAAAGATAAATTTAACCAAAAAAAGAAATATAAAAAACAGAGAAAAAGGAAACTTAATTTTACAATACAAAAAAAGGAATACATAAAATAAAATCCCATAGCTTATAAATAAAAGTAATTTGGATTTAGATTTTACAAAAAAAAAAAAAAAAATCAGCTCGATTAATCTTAACTTCTTCTTCTCTTTAGGTCTGTTCCACATTTTTCTTTTATTTTTTTTTATTTGATTTTTTATTTTTTTTGGTGAATCATGAATCTAATAATAGTTAGACTAAACTATTTATTAGCTATGTGTAATGTGTTATTAATATCACTAAACCATTAGATTAGCTAGGGGTGGGCATTCGGGTTTTCGTGTCGGGTTCGATCAAAAATTTTGGGCTCGGGTTTTTCGGATATAGTAGTTTACTACCCATATAGGACCTGAAAAATTTAGGTCGAGTATGGGTTGGGACAATACTGTGAGAGTTGATTTATACCCGAAATTAATTAAAATTTTTAAATCTATAATAATACCCAAAATTATTAAAAATACCCAACTTTAATTAAAATGTTAATAATTTTTGGCTTTATGACATCACAAACCATTTTTCTTCCAAATAACAACACAAACACATTTCCAAAAAACAAAATTACTACTAGGTTTAAAGAAAGACGTTGAATCGACAAAATTTTCCTCTACCTAAACCCTAAAATTCACATACAAACTCAAATCGGAAAGTGTATTTTTTAATGCATCAATTCGAGGTTTTTGGGTACCCGATCAGATATCAGGTTGGATTGGGTTCGGATCGGGTACCCGAAAAACATTACCCTAAAACCCATTAGGATAATTAAAATTTTTAGGTCGAGTTCAATTTGGATTTTGGGTTTCGGAAAATATGCCCACCTCTAAGATTAACTTTCTATTCCTAAATTTTTATGATATTTTTAATTTGATTTTTTTGTGGCTATTTTCTAGTAGCTTAAGTTTTGTTTTGTTAATTTAATATATCGTTTTAATTATTGTTATTAGAAATATTCCTCTTAGATAAAATCCATCTGGAGCAGTAAAAAAGAAAGGGAAAAAAAGATCTGGCATTTGTGCGTTTACAATCCGGTTCTATCAATAATTCTTTTAAGAAAATCGAAAAATAATTTTAATGAATTTGTGAACGTTTATGACGTAGTGATGGAATAGAGAATGTTACTCATGAGAATAAGTGAGATGATGAGAATACTGAAAAAGAGGATGAAAATAATAATGGAGAAGAGGATAAGAATATCAATGAAGTAGATGATGAGAACGTGAATGAGCAGGATTCTATAAATATAGACGAGTAGAGTGCTCAATTTAAAGAGTATCATAGAATTTTAGATATTTATGATTTTAGAATTTTAAAACTGAGTCTGGACTAAGAACTATTATCGTTGCAAAGGGGTCATCTGCAAGACAACCAATTGGCTATATTTTTCCAACAGTAAAGACTAGTGGTCAATATTTTTCCCATTCATATTATGCAAGGGTTTTGAGTAATGGAGAAAATGAAGATAGATGTTTGTTAGTTTATTAAAAAAGATTAGATAAAATATTTTGTAAAATGTTAATTAGATACAAGAATCCTAGTCAGTTTACATCTAAGGGATTTGGTGACTGGAAAAATGTTTTGGAAATGCTAAATAAACATGAGACTAGTCATGATATTAAGTGCATGAGCTAGTGGATCGAACTTGATGTGCGGCTGTAGAAAAAATAAACAAATAGACATTTGCAACATGAACTTAACAAAGAGAAAGATCATTGAAAAGATGTGATGCCTATAATTTTTTCGTTGGTAAAGATTTGCTAAAAAAAATATGGCATTTCCTGGAAAAAAATGAAAAGCTAAGAGCATATGGTAAGTAAACTTCTTAAGTTTTATAGACATGATGGTTGAGTGGGATCCGATAATACCTTATCTCTGTTGGGAGGGTCTTAAGCTCCAGCTTTGAAGCTTTCAGCTCATTCCAAGGGTCTTCAATAGGCGCAAGATACAGTTTAGGTGAACATTTCATAGATGTCTCCACTAATACCACATAGTCTGCCATCTCCTCAATCCTCCTACTAGAGTCAAATATTCTGGTAAAACCTGAAACTTCATCACAAAGGGAAACATGCTCATTAGTAGTGTTAGTCAATGCAATTTATAAGGGATCATCTAAAAGAAAATCATCAGCAACTTCCTCTACAGCCTCTGTTATGTCAACCCAGAATGATTTCCCATCTATGGTGGGTTTCTTCATAACCTCTTGCACATTGAACTTCATCACCATGTCTCCAAAGTGAAGATTAATCTTCCCCTTCTTGACATCAATGATAGCTCCAAGATTGGCTAAGAAAGGTCTACCCAAAATTACCTCATCTTTGGGTTCTTCTCCGAGTTCCAGAATCACAAAACCAATAGGTACGAAAGTTGTTCCTATCTTCATAGAAAAATTCTCCAGAATTCCAATAGGGTACTTCACAGAGTTATCAACTAATATCATATCACTGATTTTGTACCTTTGATGTCTGTCATATCGAACCTCTTAGCCATTGAGAAGGGTATGAGGTTCACACTAGATCCCAAATCGCAGAAAGATCTAGCAAATGTGAAGTCTCTAGTTTTAACTAAAAGGACAAGCTTCCTAGGTCACCAAACTTCTTAGGTAGACAATTTTGTAGGATGGAGCTGCACTCTTTTGTAATTATCATTTCACCTTCTTCCAACGTAAACTTTCTTATGCGCATACTTTTCACATATCTCTTCAATGAAGGAATCATCTGACAAGCATAAACATAAGGGAGCTTGACATTTAGTTCATTGATCATATCCTTGCATTAGCATCCTCAAGCTCTTTTCTAGACTTTTGGGGTTTAACTGGATAAGGCACATTTGCTTTATAGACACGTGTAGGAATTGGATCTATTTCAGGAGATGGATCGATCGTTCGTTCAGAGAACGATCGTTCTCTTGTCTTTGTCAACTTTTTTTCCGTAGGAACGATCGTTCTAGGAGAGCAAAAACGTTCTTCTACTACGGATCCTTCAACTTGATCGTCATTAAAATCAAAGGTTCTCTTTAATAAACAATTAATAATATAGATATGGCTTACTACTTCCATTTTTTAGTGATGAAGTTTAATATGTATGATAGTACTGAGTTATATACTCACTAGATTTTTTTTTATGAATTGAAAGCGTAATAGCATCTTAACTAATAAACAAAATGATTCAAAATTTCGCATTTAAAAAAATTCAATCTCTAGCTTTACCATTTTGTTTCTACTGTTAAAACGTTTATCGAATTCGACATGCGAATACATGTATATGTGATCATTCTATCCCCATTCCACATGAACGACAAAGGTCCAAGTCACAGGTCCCAATATAATTTTGTATAATGCACCCATTCTATTAATTAGTTTAGTAAATGTGGATCGTAATATTGATTGGATTAGATGGACAAGCATAATTATAAAAAAAAACCTCCACTTCTTAGTCTAAATTGTTATTTCGAGTAAGTTGCTAATTCACTTTAGTTTAGTGGTGATAATCATAGAAATTAGATTTGGTATCTAAATGTGCTAGTTAAGCAGCATAGAATCGGAAGCGGAAGCGTAGAAGCGAAAATGTGAAAGCGAAGGAGTTTGAACTCGCAACATCTAGTCTCCTCAACGAAATCAATCTTTCATACTCGAATTAAGGTGTGCTTGGGTGTGCCTTCTGCTTTCCGACCTTTAGACGCGTGTGGTGTCGTCTTTCCCAGTTTCGGCATGACGGATATTGATCTCCGATTGGGAGACCTGTTCAGCCACCTTAAGAAGTGGATCACTCCTATTTTTAGAAGTCTACCAAAGTTTAGTAAGGACACGTGAAGCACAAAATTTTAGCCCTTGTTTGGATGAGGCGTTTCATTCTTATTGTCTCTTTTATGTTTCTAGGGATGTTTTGTCAGTCGTTAGCATCTCTTAGACTATCATTTTCTTTGTTGAGCATTTGTAAGTTTAGGTTGTTTAGTTATATGCTTCTCGGTTATCGAGCTTTTGCTTATCCTACGTTTTCGAGCTTCGTTACTTGAAAGCGGCAGGGCTGATGTTTCTTGGATGTTGTAAATTTTCTTCAATTGTTTTAATAAATTAGTTGACAAAAAAAATAGGGCAGTAACTAATCAATTTTGCTTTTAATAGAAATAAGTTACCCGCCGGACGCGTGAATAGTCTTTAGAGGTTTTCTTACCTTCAAAAGTGTTTAGTTATAATAAAATATTTTTTGTAATTCAATTGAGTCATTTTTAATTGACGTTATGTTTGAAATTAAAGATAATAATTTAGAATTTATGTCATATGTTTTTGAGAAGTAGGCTTTTTTGAATTTTTAAGAATCATGTTAACAATATGGAATACATTTATTATTTTAATACTACTATCCAATAATTTTGTCTGATTTTAAAAGACTTTGTGGATTTTTGGATTTAGTAGGATTTAATTAGATTTAGGTGGATTTAAATGCATTTAAAGAGATTTTCGTACAAATCTCGTGTGATTTGATAGCAAATCTCACGTGATTTTAGTAAAGGTCATTAACAAACATGTTGTTTTGTGTGATTTGGTTTGATTAACAGTAATTTTTATTTGACAAAACCAATAAAAATTTTTATTTTTTTTCTTATTCCAAACAATGCTCTTTTCAAGAACTATTCTACTTTTCAATACGACCCCCCNCCCCCCCCCCCCTCCCTTAAGAATCTCGTGAATTAAAATGTACGTGTATGTGGTAATATGAACTATAGTTATAATCCACAAATTATAAAGGAAAAACAATACACGTGTAAGTAAATGCAACAATGTTGTTCCTTGCTCTGTTTGGTGTGTGTTCATAAAGCTTTTATGTTCTTATAACAGATCAAAGAATTTATTCAAAACAGTAGCAAAGTTCTCAAAAATGGGTAACCTTCTATATTTACACAAGAATCAATCAATCTCTAGTATGCTTCAAGATTATACCTACTTTGCTATTCCAAGATATGACAATTCTTAATGAATTCATTAGAGTAATCAACATATTTAGTCCAAAATGGTCTTAGATGCTCGAAACCTATCTCAAGCCATGGCTTTGATTGACCATTATAGTGAATCACTGCAACTTTCTTCACATTTTCTAAATTGGTTTTACTCTGATAACCTAATCCAAGCATATCCTATGACGAATCTATTGGCTGAACATAACCTTTAAATGCAATTAAAGCTGGTGGCAATGTCCCAAGTTTCCACATTGTTAGATTTGACTTCAAATTCTGCAAAATTAAAATCAAAAACCAAAGCTTAATCAAAGATTTACTACTTTCCAAATCATGAACAACTAAACACAACTCGTTAAACATGTTAAACACACAAAATTTCNTTTTTTCGGTTCTTCGGTTCCGATTTTTTTGCCCAGCCCTACAACAAACTCATTAGCTAAGCTTCTATTAAGCTTCATATATATTATAGTTAGTGACAATGATAATTACAACAAAATAAGAAGAACTCACCTGGTGTGATACTGGATCTGCAATACAGTCATGAGATGATCAGATCCTAATGCCACCACATAGAGATGAAATCATATAGGCAATTAAACCAGACAATCTTTTAACATATAGTAAGAACATTTTAGCCTCTGACTTAACTCACGAACTATGACTTAACCAAATGTAGGCAATTAAACATCATAAGCTTCAATACAATTTTTCATTTCCACAAAGCTATTTAAAATGATCGAATATTTTGCCATTAACCTAGCAGATTACAGTATTCTAATACACAACCTCTTAGCAAGCACCCTCTATAATAATGGCTTGTCAATTTTGTTTGTTGTAAATGAGAACAATAGTTCTTCTTATAGCAATGGTTGTGCTTGTCGTGGAGAGAATTTAAGCAATTTTTTAGAGAGAATTTGAGCAATTTTTTGGAAGAACATTAATCTATGCAAAGTGGTTGATGTCAATATGAGGAAGACACACATAATCTCTAAACTAGAGTAAAGCAAAGAGAAAACATCTATTTCAACTACTTAAAAGTGTTTGAGATAATCTCAAAAAGGAACACTTATGTTTCTGCAAAAATTGATAATCTCAAGTGATTAACCGAAAATGGGAAACTGAGTTTGCTCACATCTTAACAGGGAGAGCAAATGTTTAACCAGAGGAGGAGGAACAAAGACTTGATGCAAAAGAAATTGGCAACTCATATTTCACTTTCAAATGAGAAGAAGAAGGCATCATGAGAATACTGTAAATCTTACCAGCATCGTATTGTTCGAAGCCATGGACGACGCCATATTCGATCGCACCAAGATACGTGGCTGATAGCACTTGAATTTTGGTATTTTTACATATCATTNNNTCAAAGGGAGAAGAAAACAGATCTGTTTGGGAATGGGGAAGGTATTAAAGGACGCCATTGATGCGATGAAGAAGAAGATAACAATAAAATGGGTATTGGGGAAAACAAGAAGGGGAAGAAAAATGGGTTCAATACTTTAGAGGTGACTTTTTTCACGATGATTTTTTTAAGTTGGATAATTTCTTCAAATCACACCTATAGAGGTGAGTTTTTAGT
>OVAV01001019.1:0-14802 GCA_900406375.1 Iberis amara | reverse complement strand
TCTTCATTATTTTCTAATTTATTATTATTTAAAAGTTCTCAACATCAAAATTTTTTTTATAAGTATTATGATATATACCGATTATGCACGAACAAATTAAAAATGGAAAACACCTTAATTCGCATATGCACAAAATTTGCACGAAATAGAAAACTGCAAGAAAACCCTAATTCGCATATGCACAAAAATTGCACGAAACATAAAATTACGATAAAACCCTAATTCGCATATGCACAAAATTTGGAAAAAAATTTACAAAGAATAATAATATAAAAAAGTAAAAAATTATTAATTTTCTTTAGAAAACCTAAAATCTGCACATGATATTACTCTATGCGAAGAGTTTTATTCACATGAACTCGAAATTTTGCACAAAATAATAATTGTACGCATAGTTTATGCACAAACAAATTAAAAACGGAAAACACCCTAATTCGCATATGCACAAAATTTGCACGAGACAGAAAACTGCGAAAAAATCCTAATTCGCATATGCAGAAAATTTATACGAAACAAAAAAGTGTGATAAAACCCTAATTCGCATATGCACAAAATTTGCACAAAACTTTACAAAGAATGATAATTTAAAAAAAAATAAAAAATAATTAATTTTTTCATAAAACCCGAAATTCGCACATGATATTACTCTATGCGAAGAGTTTTATTCACAAGAACTCGAAATTTGCACAGATTATGCATGAACAAATTAAAAACGGATCTGATATTAACATACAGAACAAAATACATATCTGATCGAGTTGTTCCAGTCATAATAATATACCATCAGAAAGAAAAGTAAATTAATAACATGAACGAACATAAATTTTAATAAAAAAACAAAAAACCCGATTTTGAATTAAAAATTAAAATTATGATTAAAATTCTTCTTCATAATAGATCAGATCAACCATAAACTAAACAATATGAAATTCAATGCAAAAACAGTTTGGAAACAAGACCTCTAACGATCGATTGATAGGATCAGATTTTTGGTTTGTTTTTGCATTGGAAACGAAATTGAACTCGTTTATGATTGTTTTGACCAAAATTATGGTAGAAATAAATCAATCATAAATAAAAACAATAAATATAAAACCCAAACGAAAAAACAAAACCTAAAAAAATTGAAGAAGAATCGATGGTGATGTTGTGAAGAGGGGAGATGTCTATTTATAGGCTTCAGATAGAATATTCCAGAAAGAATCTATTATATAAAAATAAAGTTTATAACTCCCAAGGGCTTGACACATCAGCTCCTCTACTATTGACACATCAGCTTTAAAATATGTCACTAATATTTTTTGAAATTAAACTCTCTCGTCGTCTCTTTATCTTTAGCAAAAGCACAAGTCGCTATGTAGTCATCGTTTATTTATGTTTTAACAAACGCACAAGTCACTACGCACAAAATGATTAATGGATCGAGAAGTGACTTTTGCACTTCCATACTCTTTATTAATTCCTGTACAATTAAAGAATTTCCAGGAAAAATTTAAGAAGAAATCCCAAAATTATGAGGTTAGGAAAAACCATTAATTTTTTAACATTGCTGCTCGGATCATTATTTTGTGTGGTAAATATCGGATCACTTCTCAATCATAAGCTTCTTAATCATCTTTTTCATTTTTTGCAAAAAAAATAATAATCTTCTAAATCAGATCAAACAATCAATAACAAACAAAGATTCTCGTCGGAGACAAAGGAGTTTGGAACATTTCACAACGGAGAAGATCTCGGGATCTACAAAGCGTCGTTGCAACGGAGCAAGAAAGTTAGAGTTCTTAGGTTTCTCCATCCGGTTTGTACACTGAGATCGGATTTTAAGGAGTTTAATGGCATTATCGAGTTGCTTGGATTTGTTCATCATGAGAAATTTGTTATTTTCATAGGTTTTTATTGTGGAACTAGAGGAGAGAAGCTTATGATTCATCTTTTCTTCACTTCTGGGAATCTTTCCCACTTCATCAGAAGCAAGTTTCCATTTTCTTTTCTCGAGAAAATACAAGAAAGTTTATTTTATTTTTGTTCAGATGGAAATACAAGAAAGATTTATTTTTAATCAAAATTTTTCTTTTTCATGACAGAAAGAAAATTATTTAAATTTTCTAAATCGATTTATACGGTTCCTTTTCTTTTAACCCTATGGAATCTCGGGGTCACTTGTTTTTGAGGTTTCCCAGGAAAAATACAGGACCTTGAGATTATATTTTCCTAGGAATAAAATAGTTAAAAGTCTTAATACTCATAATTCATGTTTATTTATAATAAATTATTACAATTCATGTTTAGTTGTCTTAATTGTTACCGTAGAGGTAGTGGTGGATCTGAGAGACCTTGTGGAGGCGGTGGATATGGACGAGGCGGTGGATACGGAGGAAGCGGTGGAGGTGGTTGTGGTTACGGAGAAGCCAAGAAGGTGATGGTAGTTACAAAGCTGTGGAGGTGGTTGGTAATCAACTATAAAAATGGTTGTATGCTTTGGTTTAGATTTGGTTCACATATTCAATTGTCTTCTGTTTGGTTTTGGTTATTCACATTTACCTTTTTGATGCAACAAATCGTCTCAAGAATATATGTATAACCAAATCTATATCTATGGTGTTAATGGAACAAATATAAAATAAAACAGAAAATAGTATTTTTATAGTTTGTGTTAGTTTACATATATAATTTATACTTAGGTTGAAATTTAATCGTCAAATAATTGTTTTATTATTAAAGGTTTATGAACTATGAAAATAAGAAAAAATGATAAATTCAATTACTAAAAATCAAACATAACTGAAATGTCTTTTGTGTACGTATTAAAAAAAAATGTGATAAAAAATAAATGACGAAATTATCTTCTTTTTTTTTTATAATAATTCATTACATTAAATCTTCTCCTAATATAACTATAGAAAATCATATAGCTTTGTTTGATCAGTAAGATCATTTTGTATTGGATCAAATATGTTTAGATCACTTTTTTTTTCTGATTGGCCTCACCACTCACAAAACTACCCATTTTAAATATAATATAGTTAGAAAAAAAATTGCAGTATAATATAAACTTTAGATGGACACCATATATATAAGCAATAGAATCTATAATTATTGAACTATCTAAAAATACATATTAAAAAAATCAAAACCTATTTCTACAAAAATATTACACATTTAAAACAAAAAATAATATAAACATTTTAAAAAGTAAAACCCACATGTACACGTGGGTGATCATCTAGTAATAATTAATATTATGATATATCTTAGGTTCGTATTTATCTATATATAAACGAAAATTAATAAAAAATATAATAATATAAGATTAATGTAATCAATCCACGTAGGCAAAACTAATCAATCATAACATAACATAACAGTTTTCGATATATATAATTCAAAATAAATAAGACGTACAGTCAACACGACACGTAGACAAAATAGATGACATAATCGTAATAATGATATTTCATTAAACCCAAAAATGTTTTTTCAAGTCCGAAATTAAACGTGGTCGCGACACCTAAACGAATCGACTTAGTATTTAATATATAAAATTTTTTAATTTTGAGGACCAAGTTGCTAGTTATTAAACACCAATGTTAAAGCAAAGTTAAAAATGAGATTTTCCTAATAATTGAGCTAGTCATCATTAAACTTTTGTTTCAATATATAGTAAAGGCCCACTTACTTTTGTATTAAGAGGCCTAGTTCAGATGGAGCAAACACTGTATACCATAAGACCAATCCTCGAGCTCGTGTGTACTCGCAGATAAAAGCGCGTGGAAGTGAGTGTCTCTTATCTTCTTCTCAATCAATTCTCAGATTACAACAGCGATCATCCGAAGTTATCTTCCTTAGAGCATCTCCAACCCCACTCCATTTTTTACACTAAACTCCATTTTGGAGTGGAAAATGGAGTTTAAAGTAAAATATGCTCCAACCCTACTCCATTTTCCACTCCAAAATGAAGTAAAAAATGGGATTACTCCATTTATGGAGTAGAGTTACTCATGACTCCATTTTTTACTCCATTTTCCACTCCAAAATGGAGTTACATCAAAAAATGGAATGGGGTTGGAGCAAAACCAAGTCCAAAATGGAGCGACTCCATTTTAGAGTTAAAAATGGAATTTTACATTGGAGATGCTCTTACTATTAACCCATTTTCTCAGTCTCCTTAATCCCAGCAACTCACTCAAGGTTTGATTATACACTTGCTCTGTTTCTCTTCGTTTTATGTTGTCATTTTGAACGGAATAGCTTTCATCTTTGACTTTAAATTTCTTGCTTTGTTTATGTATGTGTTGCAGATTCATGGCTACACCGATATTTAATGCATCTTGCAGCTTTCCATCGAGCAAAGTCACCGATTGCAAAAGCTATGTTGGTCTGAGATCGATGGTGAGTAAAGTGAGAATTGCTTCTCTTCCAATTACAACTGTTCACCGTCGATCTCTAGTCATAAGAGCCAGCGAATCTAAGAAGCTCGGAAGGACCGACGCTGAGTGCGAAGCTGCCGTTGTAGCCGGAAATGCTCCCGAGGCACCTCCAATTCCACCTAAACCTGCAGCTCCGGCTGGTACTCCGATTACTCAGCCTCTCGTGAGTATCCAAATTCCTTAGTTTCAATATGAATTTGGTGATTCTGCCATTTCTATGAGAAAGGTTCCTAAATGTTTTAAAGGTCCATTGAACATTATTTGACCGATCCATCATTTGTTGATTGATTTTCATCACTCTTTCATGTAGTGAACAATATGTTTAGCTGTTTCTCTTCTGATGTTGCTTATGGTTTCAGAGTCTTAACAAGCGGCCACGGCGTAACCGGGCATCCCCTACTCTAAGAGCTGCCTTCCAGGAAACTGATATCTCTCCTGCAAATTTTGTATACCCACTTTTCATTCATGAAGGTGAGTAAGACACGCCTATTGGAGCCATGCCATGGTGCTATAGACTTGGTTGGAGGCATGGCCTTGTACAAAAGGTTGCAAAGGCTCGAGCTGTTGGTGTCAACAGTATTGTGTTGTTCCCCAAAGTTCCAGAGGCTTTGAAGGTTTCAATCCTGTTCTCCTATTTGTTAACATACGTTATTGAGTTATATATTGAAGGACTCATTGTTTTTGTAGAATCCAACTGGGGATGAGGCATACAATGACAATGGTCTAGTGCCTCGTACAATTCGTCTTCTCAAAGACAAATACCCTGATCTTGTAAGATCTCTAATACCTGGACATGAAAAAAATGTGGTAGTTTTGATAATTGGTTTGCTCTTTTTTATAGATTATCTACACTGATGTTGCTTTGGATCCCTACTCATCAGACGGTCATGATGGTATAGTTAGAGAGAATGGTAAGTATTTCTACCCAACTTCCTGTTGTTACATGATAATCGGACTAGTGATATATTTTATATCTACAGGTGTAATAATGAATGATGAGACGGTACACCAGCTGTGTAAGCAAGCTGTTTCTCAGGTGAACCTTTAGATAATCTGTTTTTTCGATATCATGAATTAAAACATTTGGAATTTACTTATGCGATACGATCTTTTTGTCTCCAGGCTCGAGCTGGAGCAGATGTTGTTAGTCCAAGTGACATGATGGATGGCCGAGTAGGCGCAATTCGTGCAGCTCTTGATGCTGAAGGCTTTCAAAATGTCTCCATTATGTCTTACACAGCAAAGTAACGACCTCAATAGCTTTTCCGGAAGAATTTCTTGTTTTGTTTGTTTAATTTGATGTTTGAATCTTGTGCAAATAGGTATGCAAGTTCGTTCTACGGTCCTTTCCGTGAAGCCCTGGACTCCAATCCACGTTTTGGAGATAAGAAAACGTATCTAGCAATAACTCAGAGTGAATTTGCAGTTCATTTTTTCGTTTATGGTTATAACAAATTTTGGTACCTTGAAATAAAGTTATCAGATGAACCCAGCGAATTATAGAGAGGCTTTGATTGAGGCACGCGAAGACGAGGCTGAAGGAGCTGACATTCTCTTGGTAAACTCTTTATCGTTCTTAAGTAATACATATCTAGAATTTGGTAACAAATTGGAGTGTTTGGTTACAGGTGAAGCCGGGTCTTCCATATTTGGATATCATTCGGCTTCTAAGGGACAAATCTCCCTTGCCCATTGCTGCATACCAAGTACGACTTTTTTATTTTATCACACTAGTCTGGTTCTACTTCTACCTAATCAAACAACATTGTTAGGTTTTGCTAATCTTAATTTCTCTGTGAATTATCAGGTTTCTGGAGAGTACTCGATGATCAAGGCAGGGGGAGTGTTGAAGATGATAGATGAAGAGAAAGTGATGATGGAGTCACTCATGTGCTTGCGCCGAGCTGGTGCTGACATCATTCTTACTTACTTTGCTCTTCAAGCTGCGACTTGCTTATGCGGAGAGAAACGGTAAAAGAGAACAATGGAAGTTTACTATGTATTTTTAACCATTTGAGACATTCTTGAGGTCTCGCATTGTACTTTCCCGTTGCAAATCTCATGTCCTGATTCAAATTATTTTGGTCCCTTGTGTTTGTATTGAATCGTTACCATTTATACCAAGAAAAAGTAAGACAATGCAAACGTTCAAGAATGTGTTGTCTTACAAGAAGTCAACAAATTTTATCCCAAACAATTTCTTGTTTTTTTGTTTTTTTTTGTGAACATCGCCTAGTGGCTATTGGGTACTTTTTTAACTCCATTGAGGATAGTTTCAACTGAATCAAGTTCAGAGTGACATTAGAGGACATGTGCCACTTCGGCCTATCAACTCTCGTCCAGAGCCAGTCTTGGACCAAGACCTATGAAACATGGATCTCAGGCCCCCAGTTTTTTTATATTATTTTGTATAACATTTTAGGTTCCCTAATTTTTTTTTTATAAAGAATTTTGGCCCAAATAACAAATACATGAAATATTAGCCTAATTTTTTTTTTGTCTTAAGCCCCTATAATATTAGGAACGGCCCTGCTCTCGTCTCTTGTTAATATGTAAAACCCAAAAGAGTCAATAATAATTAGTATTACATCTTATTGGAGCAAAGTCCACAAGCTTCTAGATGAATGAGGTTTAAAGTCTATGATTCGACAAATCATCTTACCTATACAAGATTTAGAAGATCGTTTACGATATTGCTTGTAATAAAAGTCAAAAGATATCTTAGATGTATCTTACCTATATGTCACCTACAAGATGAGATGGATTTACTTTTAGAATTCTCATGTTACAAGCTCAAACTCTTTGGCCTATCAAAAATTTACTCAAAACCAATGGATGACTCTTTCAGAACTTATTCAAGAGAAGACAAACAACAATGACAAGTCCTCTGGTAAGGCAACATACAGAGATGTGATTCTTGATTCAGGAGCATCTCATCATATGACCTGAAATCGTTCCCTATTGAATAAAATTGTTTCAATACCTCCGTGTTCAATAGACTTTGCAGATGGAAGCAAAACATTTGCTTTAAGCATGAGTGTTTTTCAACTTACTCCAAAAGTCTCACTAACCAATGTTCTATATGTGCTTTCATTAAATTGCACATTGATCCCTGTTTCAAAAATGTTGAAACAAATAAATTATTATGCGACCTTCACTTATACGATTTGTGTTTTACATGACCGTTTTTCGAGGACTATGATTGGAATCAGTGAAGAGCGTGATGGGGTATATTACTTAACGGATGTGTCTAAAGCAAAGATACACAATGTGGATGTCTCTCCAAATCAAACTCTATAACATCAACATTTAGGACATCCGAGTTTTACAGGTACTTTCATATTTACCTAGGATTCTGTTAGCTCTCGTTCTTGTGATGTGTGTTTTCGAGCCAAACAGACAAGAGAAGTATTTCATGGTAGCATTAATAAATCAGAAGATTTCTTTTCACTTATTCACTGTGATGTTTGGGGTCTTTATCGTGTTTCTTTTTCTTGTGGAGCAGTCTATTTCTTAACTATAGTAGATGATTTCTCAAGAGCTGTCTGGACGTATCTTTTGCTTAAGAAATCAAAATTTCGAAATGTTCTCACAAACATCCTAACTTATACAGAAAAACAATTTGGAAAAAGAGTCAAACTCATACGAAGTGACAATGGGACAAAATTCACGTGTCTCTCCTCTTACTTTCGTGAGCATGGCATTATTCATCAAACGTCATGTGTCACAACACCACAACAAAATAGTAGAGTAGAACGAAAACATAGGCACATTCTCAATGTGTCTCGAGATTTACTATTCCAAGCAAACTTGCCAATCAAGTTTTTTTTTTGGGGGGGGGGGAAGCAGTCCTAACTGTTGCTTACTTAATAAATCGTACACCAACAAGCATTTATCACAGTCTAACACCATATGAGGTTCTCTATGGTTCAAAACCAGATTATAGTAAACTTCGTGGTTTTTGGATCAACTTGTTACACATGTAAGGTTACACGTAACAATGACAAGTTTAGTTCACGAAGTTGCTTGCGTATTTTCATGGAATATCCTTTTTGAAAGAAAGGTTGGCGGGTCTTTAATATTGAACGTAATGAGTTTCTAATCTTTCGAGATGTGGTTTTCTGTGAAGATGTTTTTTCTTTTGCCACACCATTATCACCTTCATCACATGTTCCAACACCAAATGTAATATGTGATGATGATTGGGCTATCACTCCGAGTTCGGTAGAAAGGGGGAGCAACTCCCCATCTCAAACAAATCCTCCGATACTTACAGTCTCAAGTACCCCAAGTCAACTTGATATAGCACAGGAGACATCTTCCGCTGTTCATGAATTATCTCCACAACTTGCATCTTCCTATGATGTCACTCCACCCGAAGTAATACTTATGAAAGGACGAAGAGAGCATACACCATTTGTCTTGCTCAAGGATTTTGTTAGTTACAAAGCTATAAGTACCACTGATACCCATCACGCTAGACTTCATTCCACATCTAAATCCTCGATAATGGTCAAAGGTAGATCACAATATCCAATATCTAATTATGTGTCGGATGCTAACTTTTCGCCAGGTCATCTAGCTTACTTAGCCTCTATGACTTTTGCGGACGAACCAAAACATTTTAAGGAAACTATTCAAGAAAAAGTTTGGAATGACACAATGATTAAGGAAGTTGAAGCTCTTGAAATAAACAAAACTTGGGATTTGGTAAATCTTCCTCCGAACAAAGAAGCTATTGGTAGTCAATGAGTTTACAAGATCAAATATAATGATGATGGATCTATAGAACGATATAAAAATCATCTTATAGCAGACAGAAATAAACAAGTCGAAGGAGAAGATTACAACGAGACATTTGTACCAATTTTAAAACTCACAATGCTTCATACTCTTCTGCGTATTGTTGCTGCAAAACAATGGGAGGTTTACCAGATGGATGTTCAAAATGCATTTTTTCATGGAAATTTAAATGAGGAGGTATACATGATACTTCCTCACAGGTTTCTGTCACTCCCATCGTGGTAAAGTATGTCGCCTCAACAAATTATTATACGGTCTTAAACAAGCTCCTCGATGTTGGTTCAAGAAGCTTTCAGATTTTTTATTTTGCTTTGGTTTTGTTCAATCGTATGATGATTACTCACTTTTCTCATACACTAAGAATGACATCGAGCTTCGCGTGTTGATATACATGGATGATCTTCATATTTGTGGTAGCGACAATTACATGCTCCACAAATTCAAAGACTATTTGGGATGTTGTTTTTCAATGAAGGATTTAGGAAAATTGAAATATTTTCTAAGTATTGAAGTGAGTTTAGGACGTGAAGGAATATTTCTTTCTCAACGAAAATATGCCTTAGATATCATTGCCGAGAGTGGCAACATTGGCTCTAAACCGGCTTCAACTCCTCTCGAACAAAACCATCAACTTGCAACGATTGAAGGACCACTTCTTAATGATCCTAAGAAATATCGGAGACTCGTTGGTCGCTTGATTTATCTCACTCAGACACGACAAAGTTAAGTTATGTTGTTCACGTTTTAGCACAATTTATGCAAGCTCCAAAAGAAGCACATTGGGAAGATGTCATACGAGTGGTTTGGTTCTTAAAGAGCTCTCCAGGTCAAGGCATTTTACTAAAGGCATATGATGATCTTTCTCTTACGGTTTATTGCGATTTGGATTGGGTGTCGTGTCCACTAATACGACGTTCATTGAGTGCATTTATAGTCCTACTTGGTGGTTATGCTATTGCTTGGAAAACGAAGAAACAATAGACAGTGTCACATTCATCGGCATAAGCCGAATATAGAGCAATGGCAGCTACACTTTGTGAGATTAAATGGCTTCGAAGTTTGTTATCGGAATTGGGGATGAAAAATCTTGTGCCAACTCGCCTTTTCTGTGATAGTAAAGCTGCAATTCATATTGCTGCAAATTCATTTTTTTCACAAACGTTCGAAGCGTATAAAGCTGATTCTCATGCTGTCAGAGTTGCAGTTCAAGATGGCATCATTACTACCCATCATATCACGACATACACTCAAATTGCAGACGTACTTACAAAGGCACTTGGTCATGTACAATTTATTAACTTATTCTCCAAGTTAGGTATGATTGATATACACGCTACAACTTGAGGAGGAGTAGTGGAGAAAAGTACATAAACTTCTAGATGAATGAGGCTTAAAGTGTATGATTTAACAAACCATCTTACCTATACAAGATTTACAAGATCGTTTACGATATTGCTTGTAACAAAAGTCAAAGATATCTTAGCTATATATTACATCAGAGCCAGTCCTGAGATTTTAAAGGCTACAATTTAAAATGAAAAAATTGGCCGGTTCTTAAACTATAATTTTTAAAATGGGTCGATTCTTAAACTAAAATTTTGAAAATAAAATGGGTCGCAAGCTCGTGCTTGGTATGCTTGGCCTCAAGACCGGGCCTGATTACATATATGTCACCTACAAGATGAGATGGGTTTACTTTTAGAATTCATAAACTTGTATAAATATATAAGTTTCGTAGAAAAGTTTATTTGATCACCAATTCACACATCTAAATGATAATTTTTGATATGGATCGATTTGTCAACCATTTAGGTTTAGGGTTAAAATTGAAACACACAAGATTGACTGCAAATTAATGAAGAAAAAATGTTTTGTTTTCCTTCTTTGACAATAAGTAAACACAAAATATTAGATTAACGGGGGCCGAAACACGGGTCTGGTCAGACCCCTGGATACCTTTTGATAACCCAGCTCCGACACATAATAAGACACAAATCGTCGATCTTGAGTTACGAGTTTCCGAGCTTATGGTAGAAGGTACTTCTTTGTGGAACACGCCAAAACTTAGGGAATTAGTTGTCTCAACTGATATTCCTTTTATTTTGAGCTTACGCCCTTCGGTGTCCCTTGGTGATACTTTTATTTGGCACCATACAAAATCCGGGAACTATACGGTTAAATCTGGATATGCATTGGCCATGACTAATTTCACGCCCGAATGTCGCTTTGACATCCAATTACCGTCACTTAATGGTTTNATGACCCCCCCCCCCCAAACTACATCACTTTTTATGGCAGATACTCTTTGGGGGGCTGGCCGCAAGCGAACAGTTAAAAAAGCGACATGTTTGTGGGGATGCAGTATGTGCTCGATGTGGAGCAGAGACTGAATCGATTAATCATGTGTTATTCCAATGTCCACCAGTTTTGCAGTGTTGGGCACTTTCTAGTATTCCTAGTCCACCTCAGATTTTCCCGACAATGAATGTTTATGAGAATGTTATTATCTGCTATCCCATACACATCCCTCTGACGCCCGTAGGGATGACTAGATTATATATCCTTGGATTTTGTGGTATATCTGGAAAGCAAGAAATGATTTTTTGTTTAATTCCAGACAATGGGACCCTAGAGATACAGTAGACACGACTAAGCGTGAGTCGAATGACTGGTATCTTGCGCATGCCGATGAACTGCGGGGCACTCCAAACAACATTCCGATTTCCATAAAATCAGCAAGTACAATACCGGGAGAACTGGTGTGCTATGTAGATGGATCGTGGAAGGAAAAGGTTACAACCAGTGGTCTAGGGTGGATCTTGAAGAGTGGTGATGCTTCGACTCTACTGGTAGACCTTTCAGGGACGAGAAAGGGCATGTCAGCTCTTCATACCGAGTTACTGAGCCTTATTTGGCCAGCATTTGCATCAGAGCTAACTGCGTTCCAGACTCTTCAACGCTGTATCATCGATTTCTAGCTGACTCATCAATCAAGAACATTAAATGTGGAGGCAAACTAGTTAGCAAAAGAAGCTAGGAGACGCGCAAGAATTTTCTCTTATGTAAATAAGGAATATCCTCAATGGTCAACAAAACATGTTTTAGAACGTCTGTAATTTTTTTTTATTTCTATTTCTCGTGAAAAAAAAAAATAAATAAAAAAACGTGTTTACATTGGAGCTCCAAAGGTCAAGTCAACAATTGGGGCTTGGACCGAGCTTCTAATATCCAATGGGCTTTGATAATAGGAATCTAGGGTTTTTCTTGCTTCTCTCATAAATACAATATTACGCGTCTCATTTGCGATCTTATCAACGGACGGAACCAACACGATGGGGCGAAGTAAGTAAATCTTATCTTCTCTTCTCCAACTAATCATTTCAATTCGAATCAGATGAATCGATTCCATTTTGCTAGCTAGATCGTTGTGTTTAAATTGTGTTCCGCTTAATTCTGTGTATGAGATGAAATCGCTAGGTTTTTGATTAATATGAGGCTCCGCTTCTCTCGAATCTAGAGTTCTTAATTCGTTGCCATTGATTAAATAGTCCGATCTTCTTCAACTCATTGTAGGACCGGCGAGATGTTACCGTCAGATCAAGGGAAAGCCATACCCGAAATCGAGATACTGTCGTGGTGTTCCAGATCCTAAGATTAGGATCTACGATGTTGGTATGAAGAGGAAAGGAGTCGACGAGTTCCCATTCTGTGTCCATTTAGTTTCATGGGAGAAGGAAAATGTGTCGAGCGAAGCTCTTGAGGCAGCTCGTATTGCCTGCAACAAGTACATGGTGAAATCTGCTGGAAAAGATGCTTTCCATTTAAGGATTAGGGTTCATCCATTCCATGTTCTTCGTATCAACAAGATGCTTTCGTGTGCTGGAGCTGATAGGCTTCAAACTGGTATGAGAGGTGCTTTTGGTAAGGCTCTTGGTACTTGTGCCAGAGTTGCTATTGGACAGGTTCTTTTGTCGGTTAGATGCAAGGATAACCATGGAGCTCATGCTCAGGAAGCTCTTCGTAGAGCTAAGTTCAAGTTCCCTGGTCGCCAAAAGATTATTGTTAGCAGGAAATGGTATGTTTAATTGTCTATTTTCTTCAGTTTAAGATTGTGGTTGAGTATTTCTCTAAACCGTAAACATTGATGTGTTACAGGGGATTCACCAAATTCAACCGTGCTGATTACACAAGGCTAAGACAATCCAAGAGGATTGTTCCTGATGGAGTCAATGCTAAGGTTTGATTTAACAAATTTTTTTAGATTATGTGCTAAGATTGATTGACTAAATTGGTATTGCTTGATTGTGTTGCAGTTTCTATCGAACCACGGACCATTGGCAAACCGTCAGCCAGGAAGTGCCTTCATATCAGCAACCAGCGAATAAGAGTGAAGATGAATTGTGGTTGTAGAACCGATAATGTAGTTTCTGCAGTTTTGCGTTTTGATTTTGATTTTGATTTTGATGTAACAGTTGAACACAATGATCCTCGTATGATTACATTTTGCTTAGACAATTTGTTTCGTCTTTTTTTTATATTTCAACGCTGTCTTTCATTCACGGATTATAAACTAAAATCATTTCATAATTAAACTCCTCTATCTATATTTAAAAAAAAATCTCTTCATAATTGTAGACTGCAAGTAGTGTAGTGGACATTCACGATTTCCATTAGGATGTTTTTATATCTCTTTTATTTCGCACTTGGGCCCCGTTTTCAAAGGGCAGCTATTTATCCGGTTAGATTCTCTTTTAGATTTGCATAACACATTGAGGTGATGAGATTTAACCAATTTGCATACACTCTATACGAAGCCTAAAATCCTACTAAACCTAGCAGCCACTTTTCATTTATTCTCTCCTCTCCGACGGTAGCTCCTCGTTGTGCTCTCCGCTCATCTTGGTAAAGCTCTGCTTGTTCAACTTGATTTGCAGCTTTAGTTAGTTTAGTGCGCATGTTGTTGGTCTTGGGTATGGTGCTCATCTGATCTTCAATCTTCATCTCTCATTGTTGCTTAAGTAGTCTTGTGAGGTTGTGATTGGCCAGGTTAAAGTTGTACGGTCTGTGGTTTGCTGGATGCTTATGTTGCTGTTCTTTTTTCAGTTACTTGTCTATATTTAATTTTTCTGCTTAATTTTTTGTATCTTCCTACTATATCTACCTTGTTTATTTTTCATTAGCAAACCTTTCTTGGGACCATAAAAACTCAACTTAAAAGATGGAGTATGGGCTTTTTGTTGGGGGCTTCACCTTAGACATAAAATTTCTTAGGCTTGTAAGATTTCAGCAATTGACCTTTCGTTTCACTTTTCAGCATCAAACCTGTTTGATACGCAAAACACAAGTTTAGATGAGTACAGGTGCGTCTTTGTTCTTCTCCTCTTTATTTCTTGCTTCGAATTTCATGAATTAGGATTAATATCAGATTTGGGTTGCCTTAAATTTTAATCAATTGTGTTGCGAATCTCTCAAAAGTTGATTTGTAATAGTTATATTGTAGAACCAATCGCTGCTAATTGATGGGATTAGAGAGTTTATATGAGGTTATTTATCATTGGAAACATGATAACTG
>OVAV01001018.1:0-14807 GCA_900406375.1 Iberis amara | reverse complement strand
TATATATATATATATATATATATATATATATATTGTGTTTCAGGTTAACAACACAACAAAATGATATCCCTCGTGGTATTTCAACATCACGTCCAAGGGACAAGAGTCCAAATTTGTCTATTAGGCAATTTTAAGCAACCTATAGGTTTCCAAACCTAACAAAAACAAACCCATCCATATATGGACAGTCCCAAAATACATCGTTACAATACACATAACTACCCAGATTTACGTCTTTATCTAGATAAGATTTTTGCAACTTGCTCTATTATGTCCATGATTCTTACATCTCGTGCACTTTCGCTTCACCCACTGAAATGTTTACAAACGTTAGTAACATGTTTATTGTGTAATCCAAATTAAGTGTCAATAGACCAAAACATATCGGGTGTTCGCCTCTAGAAGAAATTATAGTTGTTCTTGGTCTTCCCGATCCTCTTCTTGTCCTCAGTGGGTTTACATCCTCCACATTCACTGGGAAATCCATGTCCTGCTCTCTACGAGGTGGTAGTATTTTCTCTGTCCACAACTTCTCCCAGGTTTTAACTGAATAACAATCCTAACAAGAGAGTAGATGTCTATGTTTTGGATGCTAACACATGCTAAAGCATGACAACACGACACCAATAACACATCAAAGACCCTACAAGTGCAAGTCTTTTTTCTAAATCAACAGTGAAAACACAAACATTACTATCATTAGCTTGATAAATCCAATCAGTTGATGTGATGACGGCACAATCGGAAGCGCCTTTTAGATGATCAATAAGTATATCTTCAATTTCTGGGGTACACCTCGTGGACGTCTTCCTTTATTTTGCTCTCTTTGTGCAGAACCACTTCATCAACATGGTTCTGATGGATTCCACCATTGTTGCAATAGGAACTCTAAGGCTTGCTGGAGTACAACATTCAAGGATTCATATATGTTGCTACTCATCATTTTATAACGCATACCCAAGAAATATGCTAGTGTCCAATGAGGTAATCCTATGTCCACTAAATATTGCGCACAATTTCTGTTACGAAGCTGGATCTCCTCAAAATCACCCACAATGAATGCCCTTGCTGCGTTTGAAACTATGGTTGCAAGCCCATCACATTTAAACTGATGTTTAATGTTCCTACGTAAGTGGGCAACACACGCCCCATGTTTTGCTAGTGGATATACGCTTCTTAACCCGACATATATAGACTTATGCCTATTGAATATGAAGACGAGATCCTCACTGTCTGTAATGAACTGGGACAATTGGGTTAAAAACCACGCCCACCCGGCTGTGTTCTCACTATCAATTACCCCAAAAGCTAATGTAAAAATCTGGTAGTTACCATCCTGTCCACTGGCAGCCACCAAACAGCTTTGATATTTGCCTTTCGTTTGTGCCTCGATGATAATAACTTTTCGTAGATACTTAAAACCTATTATTGAAGCTCCTAGAGCAAAAACAGGTACTTGAACAATGTATTATACTAGCTTCTTTTACCGTCTTTACCGATGTTATTGTCCCTGGATTTGTTATCTTCAGCAAATGCAGATACGTGTACAGGAACTGGTTACTGTCTTCATCATTGCCTCTTGCATTTCTCATTGCAATAACTTTTGTTTTCCAAGCCTTCATATACGAGATAGTGACATTTAGCCCCGATAACACTAATTTTGGTACGTCGCATACTCTAGATCCTTTCTGTCCATGAGCATATTTCGACTTTAGTAGCTCACCTAGTATTTTTGCGCTCGCCTTTTTACTGTACCGGGATCCTGGCTCGACATCACATGTGTGTTTACAATTTGTTGTTCTTATCTCCATGTTCTTGGAGTCGTTGTGTTTTGTGGCATATATCCTCCAATCGCATTTCTTGCCTTCGCAAACAACAATCACCCTCTTCTTGTCTTAAATCTTGACTTTGAAATTGTACAACCTTTTAACAGAATAAACAAAGATAAAGTTATGGAATTCTGCTTTATTTTTGAACACTAAACCAACATAATGTGCATCGTCCCCCTTTTTCATATTCATATTTGCTTTGTCAATTCTAACCAGCTTCACGTTATCTCTAAAAGGCTCTGGATCGATGACAAATATACGGTTCTCGATGGACATTAATGTTGTTGTTTCGTGACTAGGTATACCTTCACTTTCGCCACCACCTTGTCCACCTATAACGTCGCAGTCTTCATGTCCACCACAAGTATGTCCATATGAGGTGTCCAAATGCAGTTGTCCACCAATATCCTCTCCTCCGGAATTAATATTTCCTCCACAAAAAAACAACTATATCTTCTCCACCAAACGCTAAATGTTCATCCTCCTCCATATCACAAGTTAAACCATGTTCGTGTCCATCAAATACCAAGAACCTTTTCACAGATGTTTCTCCGACATGCATCGCATTATGGTCTGCACTTAAGCCCACAAGATCACGACCAACACATTGTACTTATCCTTCTCCATCCAGTACACGTACATTGACTTCCTGTCCACCTTGTCCAACATTTTCATGTCCACCTACTACATCATATCCTTCATTCAAACCTTGTCCACCCACAAGTTGTCCTCCACTTACATACCCACTACTTTCTACTGGTTCAACACCAAATAAACACAAATGTTTATTATCCAGTGATGTACCACTTTCTTACAAACCCCTTTTTCTCTCGCAACTGACTCAAACGTCCTTATCAGAGCAACATTTCCACCAGCAACATAAGTTTCTCCTTCATACATTTCTCTGGCCGCGTAGGGATCCCACTGTGTTGTGTATTCTGCTGCAATCAAATCTGTCATTAAACTAAAGTCGTAGCTGGGGGACCAATCCTCAGTAATATTGTCCACAGAAGATCCAACATGTGTTTTCTCGTCTACATATTCACTACTCCCCACATTAGCAGCTAGTTTTAGTTTCTTATTAGTTTGTCCACCCAATTCCAACACTGTTTCAATTCGTCTACCAACTAAATGGTCGGCTTCAATACGACTCACTTGTCTTAGGACACGGTCTTCATATGAACTGTCATCTTCTGCATGGTCTTGATTTGAGTTCTCAACATTTTATGCAGACGATCTTTCTGCCATTTTATACCCACCCGTAATGTCATGGGTCTATATGGATAAAAATAAATTTAGTCCATTGTTGCCCATTCTTGTCCTCCTGAACNTTGGGGGGGGGGGGGGCATCTTCGCCTGTGTGAAGACGGTTTCTGAGCTTTATATCCAGAAACTTAAGCTTAGTATTTTTCATTTGACTTCGTCCCAAATGCACTATCCACTTTTTTCTTAAAAATCAAGAAGTTGTCTACGGGACTCAAAGTCACACACTTTGCATATATATTTCTCGACACACATAAATGCCACCTTCCAGTTTCCAACAATGATCATAACCGATTCTTCCGTTGTAGCATAAAACCTGTAACAATGTCATTTTTGTATAGCAAAATTTCAGTCTCGTCCATAAGCGCATCAATATGAGTTGTCTACGACGACTTTGAGATCGTCTTTATTGTAATCCGACCAGATGAGACAAAAAAGTTAAATGAGTCAAGAGTTAATGCTCTTACCTTTGAAGAAACCTTTGTTTACGAGCTTCTTCAGGTTGTCTATAGAGATGAAGATTGAGATATAATCATTTCTAATTTAATTGTGTTTGAGCATTCTATTAACCCATGGCTACAATAATTATGTCATTAATTACTCTGCCACATTAGTCACTTCTTGTGTGCACCCTACGGCTACTTTTCTTCGCGCCAAAATTTCTTCTCCTCCCACAGTGACACGCTCGTAATTTGGAGCAAGGGCATGATTGTAATTTATCCTCTATCATAATACCACTCGATTATGGTATCGTAAAAAAAGTTTAGTTCTTGTGGTATTTTCAGTAACATTGTCTTGCTAATATGGTATTTTTGAAAAATTTCCCTTAGGCCGAGTTAAATGTTACAACTCAATATCTATGAATGTCCAACATTGAATTTTCTCTATATAGCATTCCAATGGAAAACATGATCATGAGGTGAGGTGTAACAGAAACATACTTAAATTCTTCTAGTTTGCAAATTGTTTTATTTTATGTTTGGTGTTTAAAATAGTTTTATTTTAGCAAATTTTTAGAATGAACAATCATCAATCAGTGAGGTAAAAAAAAAAGAAAAAATTAATCAGTGAGGTAAACTTATTGTCTCGAAATAATCCCGACTGTAGTGAGAACTGAGAAGTTACTGCGAAAATAATGTACGTACCCGAAACTGTCCCTGCTTAGTTACTGATTGTTGTGTATGTAAAAAAGAAACCGTGAGGGTATAAAAGTAATTCAATGAGCATGAACAATTTTTATATGTAAAATTAGGCCTATGTAAAATCAGGAAAATTTCAGGGGAAGATTTCTCCTCTTACTTTCCCCGCCAATTACATCTTCCTAATTTTTTACTCTACGTTCGTCCCTAATTCCAACCTAGGGCTCAATCTTCTCCATGACTGATAAGCGCGCTTCGAATTCCCTCAGATTTCGCGTTTATCCTTTCAGTTTACTCGGAATCTGATACCTGTAAACCCTAAGTTTTGATTCCGTGACTACAGTTCGATCCAAAGATGAGTAATCCAAACAGTTCGAGTTTGACTCAGTTCGGGATCGGTTTAGCTAATACAGTGCAGTCGGAGGTTGCTCCTCACTTGCCGCTACCATCGTTACCCATATTCTGCGGCGCGACGGCGCCTGGGGAGTTCAAGCTGTTCGATGAAGTTGGCGAAGGTTGTGGCAACAGGTCTTTGGATCGCAGTGAGATTCTCTCGCAATCCAGTAGAATCGCGAACCTGCTTCAACAAACTGACGTATCTTACTTGTAAGCGATTTTTCGTCTTCTCTCCTCATTCCTCAACCTATTACTTTTCATATCTGGCAACTGTAATTCGTACTAGGTAGAGCTGTTCTTCAATTGCACCGGTGAAATGATGTGCTAGTTGGTGAGGAATCTTATTCCCAAATCTGTCTCGTTGTTAATATTTTACGTTAATAAGGTGTTTCAGATGTGAGTTTAAGAAGCTAGTCAATCAGCTAATTTACGAATAGTTGTGACTGCAGTGAATAAGCTGTTGTTTTACTGGCTGATATTGCACATGTCAATAATATAAAGAAGTTTGATGATTATATAAGTTTACGTCTTCTGGTCTTGGCAATTTTCCTGATGAATTGACTCAGTAACATTCTGTTCTGTGCTGGTTAATGCGGTTATTTTCAAAGATAACCTTGAATTGAGTAATTGTGCAATTTTAGATTGTGCTCCTTCCCCTTTAAATCTTGGTAGAGTGGTCATGTTGGTAAAACATCTCTCTCTCCACTTGCATAGCTTGGTTCATTTAGGACTATGGAATATCTTATGATGGATGGCATTTTCTGTTCCTAGGGGTAAATTTTTCATGCTGAGACCATGGTTGTAGAGGGCACTAACTTATTTCTCTCCGATTTAACCTTGCAGGGATCTTAGAAACGAGGCTAGGGCGTTCACCAGTAAATCTCAGGATCCTCTTCAGTTATATGACCAAGTTCTACGATGTAATCCTGGAGCATTTGAGTATGTTACCCCTGGTAAATGAAGCCTTCTCCTGTTTTTCATTTTTGGTCGAACCTTGAAGTGCCACACATTTCAAGGGAAGTATTGAAAATCTTTTTAGAAGTAGTTTAAGCTGTTTGGAATATTTGGTCCGCACTTAAGCTGACTTTAATGCTTCACTAGGAGTTTCTCCCCTCTTTGTGCATCCCCGTGTTGCTATTGAACCTCTATCCCACACTCCACATGTGCTGAGCTTTTATAGTTGTTTGGTTGCCCAGAAAACTTGTTATTGCGTTAGTGTATGATAGATACAAAACGATTATTTTTGTTATTTATAACAATTTGTTTGTGTATCAGATCGTACATGCGAGCCATTCCTTACCAATGAGGAGCCTCAAAAGAGAACTCCTGAGCCAAATGTTCCTGTCAAGATTCAACGACAGAAAGATCATCATGTAGCTAGGAGTATCCAGCCTGAACCTGTGAAAAGGGTATTACGATCAAATCATGTTGAAGATTATAGTCGGCAACTCGAGCCTTTGGTAAACCAGTCAGCAAGCGATGGTATTGCAACCCATGACTCTCGGCCTGAAACAATCACCACGAATGTAAGCCTAATGTAATTATCTTCCTCTATAAGTGGGTTTCTTCTTTATCATGGGGATAACCGAGTTGAAGTGCAGGAGTTTTCTGCTTCCAAGAAGCCAAAGGGCAAGAAGAAACGTAAAGATGACATCTCCTCAGTTCAACCAGATCCATCTATGCTTCAAGGTATGTCTCTCCGCTTTTCTTTGTTTTCTTTGCGTTTACCCCTGCCGTCTAAAAAATTGTTGTTTCCTAATGATTGCTTAGATTCCGTTATAAAAAACTTTTGTGAAATGTTGGAGGACTTCTGTGGTAGAGCGGAAGTCCCTGGTGATGATAGGGACGAAACAGGATGGTCATCAGTGCCTGTTGATGAAGTCCGTGTTCTCGTAAATGAATTGATGACTATACGGTCAAAAATGCTTCTGCATATGGTACCTGTTGATATTTTATCGAGGGTATTGCACACTTTGGATCATCAGATACATAGGGCAGAAGGCCTGACCATCAATAGTGAGCATGTGAGTAATTGGCTGTTTTGCGCCTCTCGCTATGGGGATTGTTTTCATGTTGCAGTCAACTTGTGGACTATTTTAATAGCTTTCAGTCTAATTTATTCTTCTGTTCGAAGTATTCTTTCTTGAACTTGTAAGAATGTATTACTAATTTAGTTTGTTTTACTGTGTTATATAATCACTTTTAGTATTTTGAAAGTGGCAAATACTTCTTTTCTTTATAGCTAACATTTCTTGTGCAATAATGTTTCAGTCAGATTCAGATTCAGTGTTAATGGTTCTTGGTGCGCTTGAGTCAATTCATGCATCGCTTGCAGTGATGGCCAACAGTGATATGCCGAAGCAGCTCTACAAGGAGGAGGTGATTGCTTATAAACATAACCTGAAGTCTGTTTATGCTTATGCTTCTATGGCATCTCGGTGTGCTGTGCCTGTCTCACCATGTTTAACTTCCATTTCTCTTTCAATCAGATAATTGAAAGAATTCTGGAATTTTCAAGACACCAAATGATGGCTGTTATGTCTGCTTATGATCCTTCATACCGCACCGCAAATAAACCGGCAGATAACGTGACATTAGAAGGTTTTTTTCTTCCTGATTTTACTGTGAGAGTCGGATTTGCTATGCACTTTCTGTTACAAGGCTTGGCATGTCATTTCCCTATCTTTGAAACCTTAGTTTTACCCTAACCCCAGGCTGTAAGCACAAAGATTGTGCCATGCGGCATGCTTTGTTATTTTTAACATTCACATTCCTCTTCCATTTACTGCACAAGTTATGTTCAATTTACGCAACTCTGACTAGATATATGCCACATGCTTATCTAGGTGATGATGATGAGGATCCCGATCCTGATATGGGCTCTGCCAGCAAAAGGCGGCGCACAGGAAAAAGTGGCAAAATGAAGAAGTCAGCAGTGAATAGGTTTGCTGATTAATACCCTTCTTCGTGACTTAAATTGCACACATTTTTCAATCTGATATTTTTGTTTCTTAGGATCTCTGGAGCAGTGAATACTACACTACAGAAACTTTGTACGATTCTTGGTTTACTCAAGGACCTGTTGTTGGTAGAAAAGTTGTCTGACAGCTGCATTTTACAACTTTTGAAGACAAGTATTACAACATTTTTGGTGGAGAATATCCAACTTCTGCAACTTAAAGCAATCAGCTTAATCGGTGGTGTAAGACATTGCACTTACTCCACATCTTTACTGTATTTTCTGTTCTAAAGATCAGTGTCTTCAAGTCAGTACTCAGCATCATTCTTTAATTTTTTTTTTTAAACGTCTACTTTAATGCAGATATATAATTCATATGCTCAACACCGAACATATGTGATAGATGAGATATCTCAGTTGCTCTGGAAGTTACCTTCCTCGAAACGAGTGGTGAGAGCGTATCTTCTCCCTGATGAAGAACAGAGACAGATTCAAATGGTCACTGCTTTGCTCATACAGTTGGTTCACAACAGCACAAGCCTTCCTGAAACCCTGAGACAGGCTTCTAGTGGAATCTCTATACTGGAGACCCCAGTTGATGCTGGTTATCTAACTAAGTGTCATGAAGCGGCCACAGAAACATGTTGCCTTTTCTGGACTCGTGTCCTCGAACGATTTGCTAGTTTGAAGGCGCAGGATGCATCTGAGATAAAAATGATAATTGAGAATCTTGTTACGGATTTACTGACAGCACTAAATCTTCCTGAATATCCGTCCGTGTCGCCTATTCTTGAGGTAAATGTATCTTGTTACTTTTTGTGTTTTAATTACAAGTCCATGTTTCTTTCACTCTGACATGTCAACTCGTGCAGGTTCTCTGTGTCATATTGCTGCATAACGCCGGGTTGAAATCAAAAGATGTTACTGCTCGAACAATGGCCATTGAGTTGCTAGGTACAATTGCTGCTAGGTTGAAACAAGATGCTGTCCTCTGCAGCGAAGACAGTTTCTGGACGTTACTAGAATCAGATAGTGGAACTAGGGTTGACCAAGTTAGCACAAAAGATTGCACTGTTTGTCTAGGTAAAAGGGCTGGGAACTTCCTTGTCTGTCAAATTTGTCAAAGGTGGTTTCATGCTGACTGTTTGGGTTTAAAGGAACTAGACATTCCAAGTCGAAATTGGCACTGTCCATTTTGCATGTGCAAGAGACAACTTCTTGTACTGCAGTCTTACTGCAAGGCAGACACCAAGAGTACTGGTAAGTTGGAATCGGAAGAAAACATCGAGGATCCAAATATGATTACAAAGTCAGAAGTTATGCAACAGCTGCTTTTGAATTACCTTCAGGATGCAGGATCTGCTGATGATGTGCATACTTTCATTTGCTGGTTTGTTCTCGATTCCTTTTACTCGGGGTTTGCAATATATGTGGGTCTTATATGGAAGGTACATTGTGCAGGTTTTATCTGTGCCTTTGGTATAAAGATGTCCCAAAATCTCAGAAGAAATATCAATATTACATTGCCAGACTAAAAGCGAAGTCAATAATCCGTAACTCTGGAGCAACTACTTCGTTCTTTACAAGAGATGCTATTAAGAAGATTACGTTAGCCCTTGGATTAAACAGTTCTTTTTCCAGAGGATTTGATAAGATTCTACACATGCTTCTGGTTAGTGAGCTGTTTCATTTGCCTCTTTATTTTGGGTTTCCGTTTTTTGTTCTAACTGTGTTATTTTCTTTCAGGCTAGTTTAAGAGAGAATTCTCCCATTATTAGGGCCAAAGCTCTGCGAGCAGTAAGTGAGCGAAGTGTTAGAACACATTGTTTTGTTTGTGGGTAAAATTGGAACACAGTTATGGTGTTCTAGAGATGATAATACATTCTGTCATTGATCAAAACAGGTAAGTATAATTGTCGAAGCTGATCCAGAGGTACTGTATGATAATCGTGTTCAGTTGGCCGTTGAAGGAAGGTTTTGTGATTCAGCTATATCTGTTAGAGAAGCAGCACTGGAACTTGTTGGTAGGCATATTGCATCACATCCTGGGGTTGGGTTAAAGGTAATTGATCTTTTCCCATGTCATGATTGTCATATTGTTGTTTCTTTACTGACCGAAGGAGTTTATTTTGCAGTACTTTGAGAAGATCGCTGAGAGGATTAAGGATACTGGAGTGAGTGTTCGAAAACGGGCCATCAAAATAATACGTGACATGTGTACTTCAAATCCCAACTTCTCTGAATTTACAAGTGCATGTGCTGAGATATTATCCCGTATCAGTGATGATGAGTCTAGCATTCAGGTATGTTTTGTATTTCAGTATCCATTGCTCTTTGATGTATTTTGTCCTTATTCTTTACTGTGATATTATACTTAAATACAAGTTTTATACTAGATATATGTTCATCTGCAGGATCTTGTGTGCAAAACTTTCTATGAATTTTGGTTTGAGGAACCTCCAGGGCATCATACTCAGTTTGCTAGTGATGGTAGCTCCATTCCAGTGGAAGTGGAAAAGAAAACCAAGCAAATGGTTGGGTTGTTAAGGAGGACCCCAAATCAACAGCTTCTTGTAACAATTATTAAGCGTGCCCTGGCCCTTGATTTTTTCCCTCAAGCAGCTAAAGCTGCTGGTATCAACCCAGTTGCCCTTGCATCAGTGCGCAAGCGCTGTGAGCTAATGTGCAAGTGCTTACTGGAAAAAATATTACAGGTCAACACTAAAGCTTCATGTCTGTGCATTAATAGGATGGCCGAGAACCAATATTTGAAATTTTTATTCCCTCAGGTAGAAGAAATGAGCCGTGAAGAAGGAGAGTTACAAGCACTTCCTTATGTACTTGTTTTGCATGCTTTCTGCCTGGTGGATCCTGGGCTGTGTACACCATCTTCAGATCCAACTAAGTTTGTTATCACCCTACAGCCATATCTGAAGAGCCAGGTTATATATGGCCAATCTGGTCAAGATTCTCTTAAGTACTGTTAAAGATGAACCTGTGAAATACTTGTTTTCTTTTAGAAAGAATGGTAATAATCTTGAGGAGAAATTAACTGTGTTCAGGGTATAACAAAAAACAAAAAACTGTGTAGGTGTCTCTACAATAGGATCTCAAACTTTAAGAGTTCCTAACCTGACTTTTGTCGTGACTTCGTTGCAGGTTGATAGTAGAATAGGAGCACAATTACTAGAGAGTATTATTTTCATAATCGATTCTGTCCTACCCTTGATCCGCAAGCTGCCTCTGAATGTCACAGAAGATCTGGAGCAAGATCTTAAGTATATGATTGTTCGGCATTCATTTCTAACTGTTGTCCATGCTTGCGTTAGGTACCCTCTTACTCAGTTATCAGTATTCTTGACTCGATTTTCTTGTGTTTGCTTGCATATCATCTTGTTTTGATCATGCACATATCTTCATGAAAGATGCAGTCGAGAAACATCGCTGATCTTTTGTAGGAGACTACCTGCTATTTGATTAGTGCAACTCTTGAAATTCTCAGGTGTCTCTGTTCTGTGAGTAAATTGGCTGGAAAAGGTGTTAGCATAGTTAATCATCTTGTTGAGTTCTTTTTTAAGCGACTGGAGGCCCAAGGGTCCGATAACAATCAGGTGGGTTTCTTTTGAAAAATCATCATGAATCAGTTTTTTGTGTCTTTAACACAATCTAGGTCTTCTTTGAGTCTTGTATTATGCACATCATTATACTAGTAGAGTTTTTGTGTGTTGGTACTCGGTATATTGCACTTTGAATTGTTACCTTAATTGGGGTTTGTTCCTATTTTCGCTGGACTTTTTGTTTTCAAATTTTAGAAATTTTAGACATTATACTAGTAGAGTTTCAAATATTCTCTACTAACACTGCTTTTCACTACTGCCTACTGATAGCAATATTCAAGTTTCACATTTGTTTCACTTGAGTGATTTTGGCTTAATTAAGATAACCGTTAGTCTTTCCAAATTGATTCCAGCAACGGTTAACCTATGCTAAATGGTGAAAATATTCTGTCAATTGCAGATTGCTGGGCGGTCCCTGTTTTGTCTTGGATTGCTTATTCGCCATGGTAACTCTCTTATTAGCACCTCAGCAGGCAAGAATTTTAATCTCTCTGGTTGTCTCAATCTATTCAAACGACATCTCAGCATGGAAGATTTTTCTTTGAGAGTCAGGTCACTGCAGGTATGGTGCATACGTTGCTAGCCTATCCCACATTCTCAATATTGCATAATCCTCGGATAATGGTGACCCCAAAGTTCCTGTAGGCTTTAGGTTTCATTCTAATTGCACGACCTGAATACATGTTGGAAGAGGAAATTGGAAAAATAATCGAGACTACATTATCAGATGAATCAAATGGGCGCATGAAGGTAATATAACCCATCTATGTCCCCCTTTTTATTAATGTAGTGTATTTATTTTGTTTTGTTTTACACTTGCATATGGTTATATTCTTTTTAATTTTCATGATCCAGATGCAAGCATTACAAAACATGTATGAATACCTTCTTGATGCTGAAAAACAATTGGCATCCGATAAAGCCAGTGATAAAGAACTTAACCCAATTGAGCAAGGTGGCCATACTGTACCTGTGGCCGCTGGTGCAGGTGACACCAACATTTGCGGAGGCATTGTGCAGTTGTATTGGGATAAGATACTAGGTAGATGCTTGGACTTTGATGATCAAATTCGCCAGACTGCTCTCAAGGTCTCTTTTTCCATTAATTTTCTTTATTTCTTCTGCTTCTGTCTTTTTGCTCTTTTGTGAATTAAAATAGTAAGAGATATATCTGTTCCGCAGATAGTGGAAGTTGTGCTACGTCAAGGTCTTGTTCATCCTATTACATGTGTCCCTTATTTGATAGCCCTCGAGACAGATCCTCAAGAGGCCAACCAAAAGCTGGCCCATCATTTACTAATGAATATGCATGAGAAGTAATCCTCTAATTGGATTTTACAAAAATCTTACATTATTCGCTCCTCAAGTATTGGCGCACTAACACATCTCGGCATTTTAATCAGGTATCCGGCTTTTTTCGAAAGCCGTCTCGGTGACGGACTCCAAATGTCATTCAGCTTCATGCAATCCATCAGTCAGGTCACTTCAGAAGTAAATCAAAACCCTCAGCAAAAGGGTTCGACAAACATGTCAGGGAAAAATGATAATACTAGTAGCAGTCTCACACAAGCTAGACTTGGAGTCTCTAGGATCTACAAGCTTATTCGTGGAAACCGAGTTTCTCGGAACAAATTTATGGCTTCCATTGTTCGCAAGTTTGATAACCCAATCTGGACTAGCTCAGTGATATCCTTTCTGATGTGGGTATTGGTTGCTACAATCTTTTACATTATCTCTGGGGTAAATGAAACACTTAACATTGTTGTTTCTCTTTACAGGTATTGCACCGAAACTCTTGCATTGCTTCCATTCACATCACCTGACGAGCCGCTCTATCTTGTATATTCCATAAACCGAGTTATACAAATCCGGGCTGGCGCAATCGAGTCAAATTTAAAGGCTTTGCTACATAAAGATTCTGCAAAGACTCAGCCCGGAAATGGAACATACCAACAAGATCCGATTCCTGGACATATGCACATGATGGATTTAAACACTAGAATCCAAGAAGAACCAACGCAATGGAATTTCTATGGCCATCCAACACCAATTGACCTCAATGGAGCTGTATACCAAGATCAAAGAGATCAGTTCACTTCATATCATAACCAGGATGGGGAAGCAAATGTGCACACGATTAATTCATGTGATCCGCCTAAGTTATCTTCTGATGATCAGCAGAAAATTCAGGTATTCTTCATACCTATTTATCCCGTGATGCCTATGGTGTTAAAAATCATGTTTATTTTTGCTTTAGTTTACAACTGTCTGCAAACAGGCCCGTGATTTGGCTCGTTAATTGTATTTCATCTAGGAAGATTAACTAATGTAAATCGAATCTTTGCATAGATCAGGTTAGGTTTAGTTCAGGCTGGTTATGCGGATGTTTTGGTTTACTGGATATGAGAAATCTAAAAACCTTACGAAATCAGTATTTCTTTTTTCGGGTTTGGTTCAAGTAGATTTGTTTCAGTTTATGGGTTTATTCATATTAAAAACTCCTATTTCATTGTTGCTTTATTTAAGGCGTATCTTTAATCATGCTAGTAATTCTTTTGGTGCTATGTCAGGTTGATTGCTTAGCAGCTATAGCATTGCAACTTCTTTTGAAACTCAAGAGATACTTGAAAGTCACGTACAGCTTAAATGATGAACGGTGCCAAGTACGATTGGTTCTTCTTTCCACTAGTCCTCTTCAGATTTAAGTCTCTTTGTTCATTTATGTTTTTCCTTAAACTTGGGCTGTCTTAATCTCAGGCCTATTCTCCAACAGAGGCGTTGAAGCCAGGAGATCCTCTGTCTAGACAAAATGTTGCCTTTGACCTCAGCGAAACTCGAAACAACTTACCTTCAACATATCAAGACTTAGTTCAGAGATATCAGGTAAAAAAACCCAAAGTTTTTTCCCCTTTTGTTTAAATAATTTCCCTGGCTCATCATTTTGATTCATCTTTTATCTTGTAGGAGTTTAAGAACGCAATGAGAGAAGATACAATTGACTACACCATTTATTCAGCAAATGTAAAGCGAAAACGCCCAACGCCAAGAAAAAGCTCAAGATCTGCTAAAAAAGCAGTGGCCTATAATGAAGATGACGATGACGAGGACGATGGTGACAGAGGTTGGAACGGAGGAGGAGGAGGTGGTGGGACTGCTAGAAGACTAAGTTACAGCACCAGAAGTAGCAACAGAAGGTAAGGTGAGATTCCACATGCTACTGTTATTTGATTATTTGACTGCTGTACATAAAGCGGCACTAGAAAAAAAGGAAATATATCAAAAACGCTGTTATTATTAGGCTCCTTAACCAATGTACAGTTACAGAATTAGGGAAGACGAGTTGAAACGTTTAAACCCTTTTTAGAACCAAAAAAAGGGTCAAAGTAGTAGAAAATCCAGGGCTGGGGGATTTGGTATTTTGGTCAATTTAGGTTTTTATTATGCTGTTTTTTTGTTTTAGTTCTCTTGATCACATTGTTTTGGAAATGAAGTCATTATGTATTAGCTTTTGTCCTATATTTTTTTGTTGGAAATTTTTTTAATTTCATAGTTGGATTGGTTTTATGCAATGTTTTGAAAACCGGACCGGCAACCGAACCGGAAA